>CAWUER010000300.1:0-74000 GCA_963921195.1 Pegoplata infirma
CAAGTGTATTTAAGTTTGAGAGTGAAGTTTAGTATGAAAGGGTATGATGTTGTATGTATGATAGTGTTTGTACGAACGTGGAATGAATGAAGTTGAATGTAGTAAAACTAAAATTGTTAAAAAAAACCCCCCTTATAACCTACTCAAAATCTGATTTTAAAAGTACAAAAAAAAAATTAAACCATAAACCAAAAAAAAAAATACAAACAAAAAAAAATAATAATCTGTCAAATTTTTGTTGATGCAGATGATGATTCACGAGACTATAGGTTGACGTATAACCAGTTTTACCCACTACTGTAAAACCGTGAACAAATGTGAATGTCCGGCCTGAAATTTCCAATTATAATATTGAAGTTTGATTTCACGATAATTCCCCTTTGGCCTTTTTCTATAACAATTTGTCAGATAAATAGTTGATCGTGTGGCCACCAGCAGAAAGTGAAAAGCCTGGTGGTACTTGTGGCACACAGCCGACGTATTCTTTTTGCAAGTTAACTGTTGTTGGTGATGTTAATAACACGTATAAATGCACTTTGCATAAAACAATCAGCGTAGATTATAATTCTATATAGCCAACGATTTGGTCTATCGCCACTAAAAAATATAAGGACAATTTAGCAAAATTTGCAACCGAAATTTATATTTTTGTATTCTCACCTTAGCTTAATTTTACCGTTATATTCCCCCACTAACGAGATTATATTTTTATCAGCTTTTGAACAATTTCAATATACGCCAAGGCGATTTAAAATAATTTGGAATTCAATTTGAATTTTCGTTTTTAATTTATTTTTATAAAAATTTTATGTTGTTTATTCAAACTTCGAAATTGAAATAAAATTTTCTCAGAAAATTTTTGAAATTTATTTCCCAGAAATTGTTTTTATCTGACAAAAATTTTTAAATTTTACTTGTTCCTACAGTAAACCCTCCTTAAATTTTACTTAATATAATTTCCAACCCAAAACCTTGTGAGGTACCCTCACAAATGCACCACCGAAAGAAAAAAAAAAAAAAAAAAAAAAAAAACTTTGCATACGCTCTAAATTTAGAAAAGAAATTTAGAACCAATTATCTAAGTCCATATATCTTTTGCGTGATACACCCCTGTATTATTACTGTCCAGATCTTTTAACTCATAATTTACGTGCCCTAGTTTCCGAATTACCTTCGCTGGAATACCAACTGGAGCCAGTTTTGAATTGAAATATCCAACTTTTGAACTCTGCGCAAAATTTCTCCTAATAACGTCCTGTCCCACTTCAAAATTTTTAGTACGAGAACGTAAATTGTAAATTCGTTCGTTTTTGTTATACGCTTTTCGAACCAACTCCTTAATTTCCTCACGCAATAATGTTAACTCGTCCTGCCTTTCAATACTTGTGTCCGATTCACTCAAAATCTTAAGACTTTTCAACAGCTTATAATCATGGCCGTGTGTAAGCATATTCTGCCCGAACACAATTTGGTATGGAGTCCTGCCAATAGTCTGATGAACGCTATTCCTTAACGAACAGTTAATGCTACTGATGTATAAGTCCCAGTCGCGCTGGTCCCTTCGAACATATGACCTGAGTGCCTCATTAATCGATCTATTTACCCGCTCGCTTGCATTAGCCTGGGGACTATATACAGCAGTAAGCATGTGTTCGATTCCCTGCTTTTTTAGGAAATTGACAAAGTCCCTACTCCGGAACTGCGAACCATTGTCCGACACTAGTGTTTCAGGCACTCCATAACACGGAAAAATTTCTGATCGTAAATAATTTATGATTTCCTTTGCCACAAATTTCTTAAGAGGCTTAAGAAATGTAAACTTGGAAAAGTGGTCCAAGATAATAAGAATCCCTATGTGTCCGGATTTTGTTCTTGGCAACGGTCCAATCAAATCGATGTACAAGCGTTGGAACGGACGTTCCGTATTCACCATTTGTCCCATTGGTGGTCTTTGTATAGATGTTGGCGTCTTTGAAGTTTTACACAACGTACAGCTCAGAACATAATCTCTGACATCTGTTACTAGACGTGGCCAGTAAAAATAACGCCTTATCCGTTCTATGGTTTTTCCAATACCGCCGTGAGATGAATTTGGAATGTCGTGTGCCGAATAAATAACGTCATGACGAAGTTCAGTTGGTACGAATAATTTCCACGAGTCAGATTCGTCCGTCCGTCCAGCCGAAAAATCTGTCCTTTTATAAATAAATTTATCTATAATTTTAAAGTCCGGTAGTCCTGATTCTGAAAAGTCCGTCCGTAATTTTGCGTATTCTGCCGAGTCGAATGCTCGTGAATTTAAATCAATAGATGGTATTGTTTCCAATTCAATAGCCTCCAGATAATCTTCGCCTTCATGAGCTCGTGATAAGGTATCCGGAACCACGTTATCTTTTCCCCTTCGGTGTTCTATAGAAAATTTAAATCCTTGCAATTTTAAGGACCATCTTGCCAATCTTCCTGATAAGTCTCGTTGACTCATCAGCCACTTTAAACTTGCGTGGTCCGTTACCACTTTAAATTCTTGACCCTCGATATACGCCCTAAACTTTTTAATGGCCATTACCACCGCTAGGCACTCCAGCTCCGTAATGGTATAGTTCCGTTGGGCCTTATTTAGCTTATGTGACATGAACGCAATTGGACGTTCTGTTCCCTCCTCGTCCTCCTGCGCTAATACAGCCCCTACTCCATATGTGCTTGCATCACACTGTAATACAAAAGGCTTGTCATAATTCGGATGTATAAGTAGAGGTGCAGTCGTAAGTTTCTCTTTCAACAAATCAAAGGCTTCCTGTGCTCCCTCTGTCCAAACAAATGTTTTCTTTTTCGTAAGAAGTTCTGTCAAAGGAAAAGTAATCGATGAATAGTCTTGTATAAATCTACGGTACCATCCTGCCATACCTAAAAACCGCCTTACATGTTTGATGGATTTTGGCCGTGGAAAGTCCTGTATAGCGCTTACTTTTTCTTCGTCAACTTGTAACGTACCATTCCCTACAACATACCCGAGGTACTTCACCCTACTCAACGCAAAACTGCTTTTGGATACGTTTATCGTCAAACCCGCTTTTCTTAACTGTGTTGCTACTTCCATAAGATGTGCCAGGTGTTCGTCATAGTTTTGTGAAACAATAAGAAGGTCGTCTAAATATACGAATACATGGGATTTTAAGTTATACGGAATGACCATGTCCATGAGTCGGCACAACGTTTGCGGTGCGTTACACAGTCCAAATGGCATTCTTGTAAACTGGTACAAGGGCCGATTTGGAACTGTGAATGCCGTCTTAGGTCTTGAACTTTCCTCCAGTTTACTTTGCCAAAAGGCATCTTTTAAATCAATTTTCGAAATGCAATGAACTGGAGGAAGTCTTGCAATTAGTCCGTCGATGTTTGGAATCGGGTATGCGTCTTTTATGGTCACCGAATTTAGTTTCCTACTGTCCACGCACATCCTAACCTTGCCAGGTTTAACGACAACCACCGTAGGAGAAGACCACGGAGAATTAGGTGCTTCCTCAATGACACCAAGTGATAGCATCCTATCCAATTCTCCACAAAGTTGTTTCTCCACTGCTGGAGAAATGGGATAGTATCTCTGTTTCACCGGTTTTGCCTCGCCAGTATCAATCGTATGTTGTAAAAGAGTGGTACACCCTAGTCCTTCTGTTTCCGAATTGGGAAATGCCGCCACTACTTTGTCCAATCTGAGTTGTTGATCGTACGTCAGCTCCAGTTTGTCTGGGTCTGTCTGTTTACATTCAATTTCGCTAATCGTTGGCACTGAAATTTTGAGTCCAAATGTTGTCCAAAAATCAAAACCACAAATTAACTCCTGTTGTATAGATGGAACTACTAAAAATTCAAATAATTTTGATACCCCTTGAAAAGTAACCACCAAAGTCGCTGTACCTAAAACCTCTTGCTTCTGTCCGTCCGCCGTACGTACATTGCCTAAGCACTTTCGGAACTCTTTACCATTACGGACCTGAGTTGCCAGCTGACCTCCAATAACGCTCTTATTAGCACCACTATCGAGTAATGCCAAGTAATCGGTGTTCTGAACCTTCAACTTAATATAAGGTCTGCTGTCAAAATCCTTACTCAAAATCGGAGAAATAACGCAACGCTTTAAAAGTCTTTGTCTACGATAATATTCGCGTATTCGTTTAGCAGCTCGTATTTTCTTCTTTGGCATATTAAAAATTCTTTCTCGAGCTTTCTCGTATTCGGCCAGTCGCACGTGGTATGGTCGCATCAATGGATGTATTTCTAGAGTGTCTTCCGTCTCTTCTATGTCTTTGTTTGTTTTGTCCGGTTTTAAAGCAGGTGTTAAAATATTTATTTTATCGGATGCCCGTTCTGTTTTCGACGGACATCCCGCAATACATTTCCCTGGTTGTTATTGGGGAGATTGCAGTTGGGGCAGTTGGGCTTATAAACATTTTTAGCACCACATCCATAACAAAACACTTGTCTTGCCTCCATGCAGTCAGTGTATATGTGCCCCGTCTTGTCACAGTTCCAGCACCTAACATTTTGCTGAATACCACAAACTTTATTGTCAGTAACATCGTCTTCTTCAACTTGGTCAGATAGCTCCGCAATCATTGCCTTTGCTATCTTTCGTTTATCAAAACTTTGCGTGTCCTTCATAAACTTTTCGTGCTTCCGAACTTCTGTTCGTAGTTCGGCAACACTGGTAATCTTCAAGTGAAGAATTTCGTATCTTATTTCTGTTCTCAAATTACGTATTAATATCTCACACAGCTTTTGGTCTAACATTGGCGTTTTCAATTTGTCCGTCATATCTGAGATCACGTCCAAATATTCATCGAAACTTTCGTTCGCTCTTTGTTTACGACGACGTATATCTTCTTCTATATCGTAGTCGGTGTAGTCCACTTTGTACTTCAATATTAACGCTTCCGTCAAGGTAAACCAATCAGCGTCCTCATTTTCTTTTTGGAACCGCCAGTACCAGTCCAACGCTTTGCTTTCAAACAAGCAATGGGCATACTCCGTTAACGTCTCAAAATCCCCATTTAATTGTCTATTTGTCAAAACATTAACTCGACGAATAAATTCGTCAACTTTCCTGTCATTGTCATAGCCGGTAAATTTTAACTTCCAATTCCGAATTGTATTAGAAATTTTCTCCGCATAGAAATGATCCTGTGAAGAATTAGGCCGCGACACTGTATTAGTTACATTACGCAAAGAACGTCGCCGATTCTCCTCACCATCATCACCATTTGGGTTATTTGTCACTGCCGGTATATTTGTGTTAGTCCTAGTATGCATATTTTCGAACATAATGTTCAGCTCATTCGAAACGAAATTAGTCATTTCACGACGAAATGCGACAAAAGAGTCGTTAATCATTTGACTAACGCGTGACTCACTGTCCTGTCTAGCCGGTATATTTCTTGGTTGTGTCCTAGGAGTTTTCCTAGGTCGACCTTGTGTCTGTCTTTCTGGAGTTTCATTGTTGGAACCTACCTCTACAGTAAAACTGCAATTTGTCGGTTCAGTCAAATTTAAAAGGTTATCCTGGCTTCTAGTCACAGGCATATTGAAAAATTATTATTTTACTATTATTCTTTACGTTTTAAGTTTTCAAAAGATAAAGACGATATACGATAAATTCCACTACTCGTTTAAAGCAAAACAGTTAGCAAAAGTAAAAAAAAATATGAAACTCAATTTCACTACCAGTAAACCAACAAAAAAAATTAATTTTTTTGAATTTGAAACAAGTTTTACAATCAATGTTCATATATCAAAAGTAAACTCTCAAATCAATGTTTAAAAAGAAAAGAAAAAAATATAACCTACGAAATCTATTGTGAGAGTAAATGTACCCGAAAATATCCAAGACAGATCTCAAAATCACAAGACGATTCCTCAATTATACTTTAGAAAATAAAAAAAATACAGTAAAGAATTGAGATTAGCTTTTTCGTGAGTAAAAGATTTCAATGTCCCCCAAAATCTACTCTCAACAAAATAAACTAACCATCAGAAAAAAAAATTTCGCTCATTCAATTAGTTACCAAAAATCTTCAATAAAAAAAATCTTTGAGTCCAAACTAAATTCGACGAAACCAAGAGAAAGTATTAAAAGAAAATTAAATTAAAAAAATAAAATAATGCTCTAATCGACATCACGGAAAGATGGAAAATAAAATTTGTATGAAACAACAGCATAGATGTAATAAAAAAATTTGTCTAAATAACCAAAGTTATTATTTGTCAAATCAAATAAAATCACTGTTGCCCCACGTTGGGCGCCATTTATGTGACGGCTCGTACAACCTGACTCTATCTCCAATAGGACAGTGCTACCTTATGGTCCGGCCGTGCTCAGGGAAAATGGGGAGGATCTTGTCCCTTGAAGATAAGTTGCGAGTCGCTACAATAAAATTTGAAAAGGTAGTCTTGAATTACACTCCCAATGTCAACCAAACCAAAAACAAACTAAAAAGAGAGAAGGAAGAAGAGGAAACCTGGTATGTGAAATTGTAGGTCGAAAAGAATCAGATGGAAGTTTTCTTTTCGATGTCTACACCCTCCCAACCTTGCTATCGTTGGACAAATTTCTGATAGCCCTCATTTTGTCTAACTGCCTACCCTAAACTTTCGTGGAATTAAGAAAAAAGAAATTTAATTAAACATTATAAAAACGAACATTTATTCAACGAAAAAATTAAAATAAATTATAAAAACCATGTTTAATATATTATACCCGATTTGCAAAATTTTAGAAAATTAACGAAACAAAAAAAAAAAAAAAAATACTTAAATACTATAAAAATTATTTGAGTGTAAAATGTTGTGTGTTGGAAGTTCGAACTTAAATGTTCGATACAACTTTAGACATATTCGTCCATTAAAAGTTAAAACATTTATAAAACAAAATTGAAATTGGCTTATTCAAAGAAAAAAATTATAAAATTATTAAAGACAATATTTAAATGTATGAAATTTTATGAAATTGAAACGGAAAAGATACTTAATTGATCTTTTAACTATAGTGTTTGTTTGTTAATTGTATTTTGTGTATAGATAAATAAAACCCAAAATTTTAAAATAACTCACCAAATTCTTTTCCAGCGATGACAGAAGGCCTTTTGTCTGCTACTCGTAGAATTAGGATTAGCTCTCGTTTGAAAATTTATTTTAGTTGGCAAGTGTATTTAAGTTTGAGAGTGAAGTTTAGTATGAAAGGGTATGATGTTGTATGTATGATAGTGTTTGTACGAACGTGGAATGAATGAAGTTGAATGTAGTAAAACTAAAATTGTTAAAAAAAACCCCCCTTATAACCTACTCAAAATCTGATTTTAAAAGTACAAAAAAAAAATTAAACCATAAACCAAAAAAAAAAATACAAACAAAAAAAAATAATAATCTGTCAAATTTTTGTTGATGCAGATGATGATTCACGAGACTATAGGTTGACGTATAACCAGTTTTACCCACTACTGTAAAACCGTGAACAAATGTGAATGTCCGGCCTGAAATTTCCAATTATAATATTGAAGTTTGATTTCACGATAATTCCCCTTTGGCCTTTTTCTATAACAATTTGTCAGATAAATAGTTGATCGTGTGGCCACCAGCAGAAAGTGAAAAGCCTGGTGGTACTTGTGGCACACAGCCGACGTATTCTTTTTGCAAGTTAACTGTTGTTGGTGATGTTAATAACACGTATAAATGCACTTTGCATAAAACAATCAGCGTAGATTATAATTCTATATAGCCAACGATTTGGTCTATCGCCACTAAAAAATATAAGGACAATTTAGCAAAATTTGCAACCGAAATTTATATTTTTGTATTCTCACCTTAGCTTAATTTTACCGTTATATTCCCCCACTAACGAGATTATATTTTTATCAGCTTTTGAACAATTTCAATATACGCCAAGGCGATTTAAAATAATTTGGAATTCAATTTGAATTTTCGTTTTTAATTTATTTTTATAAAAATTTTATGTTGTTTATTCAAACTTCGAAATTGAAATAAAATTTTCTCAGAAAATTTTTGAAATTTATTTCCCAGAAATTGTTTTTATCTGACAAAAATTTTTAAATTTTACTTGTTCCTACAGTAAACCCTCCTTAAATTTTACTTAATATAATTTCCAACCCAAAACCTTGTGAGGTACCCTCACAATATCCATATCCATATCCATATCCATATCCATATCCATATCCATATCCATATCCATATCCATATCCATATCCATATCCATATCCATATCCATATCCATATCCATATCCATATCCATATCCATATCCATATCCATATCCATATCCATATCCATATCCATATCCATATCCATATCCATATCCATATCCATATCCATATCCATATCCATATCCATATCCATATCCATATCCATATCCATATCCATATCCATATCCATATCCATATCCATATCCATATCCATATCCATATCCATATCCATATCCATATCCATATCCATATCCATATCCATATCCATATCCATATCCATATCCATATCCATATCCATATCCATATCCATATCCATATCCATATCCATATCCATATCCATATCCATATCCATATCCATATCCATATCCATATCCATATCCATATCCATATCCATATCCATATCCATATCCATATCCATATCCATATCCATATCCATATCCATATCCATATCCATATCCATATCCATATCCATATCCATATCCATATCCATATCCATATCCATATCCATATCCATATCCATATCCATATCCATATCCATATCCATATCCATATCCATATCCATATCCATATCCATATCCATATCCATATCCATATCCATATCCATATCCATATCCATATCCATATCCATATCCATATCCATATCCATATCCATATCCATATCCATATCCATATCCATATCCATATCCATATCCATATCCATATCCATATCCATATCCATATCCATATCCATATCCATATCCATATCCATATCCATATCCATATCCATATCCATATCCATATCCATATCCATATCCATATCCATATCCATATCCATATCCATATCCATATCCATATCCATATCCATATCCATATCCATATCCATATCCATATCCATATCCATATCCATATCCATATCCATATCCATATCCATATCCATATCCATATCCATATCCATATCCATATCCATATCCATATCCATATCCATATCCATATCCATATCCATATCCATATCCATATCCATATCCATATCCATATCCATATCCATATCCATATCCATATCCATATCCATATCCATATCCATATCCATATCCATATCCATATCCATATCCATATCCATATCCATATCCATATCCATATCCATATCCATATCCATATCCATATCCATATCCATATCCATATCCATATCCATATCCATATCCATATCCATATCCATATCCATATCCATATCCATATCCATATCCATATCCATATCCATATCCATATCCATATCCATATCCATATCCATATCCATATCCATATCCATATCCATATCCATATCCATATCCATATCCATATCCATATCCATATCCATATCCATATCCATATCCATATCCATATCCATATCCATATCCATATCCATATCCATATCCATATCCATATCCATATCCATATCCATATCCATATCCATATCCATATCCATATCCATATCCATATCCATATCCATATCCATATCCATATCCATATCCATATCCATATCCATATCCATATCCATATCCATATCCATATCCATATCCATATCCATATCCATATCCATATCCATATCCATATCCATATCCATATCCATATCCATATCCATATCCATATCCATATCCATATCCATATCCATATCCATATCCATATCCATATCCATATCCATATCCATATCCATATCCATATCCATATCCATATCCATATCCATATCCATATCCATATCCATATCCATATCCATATCCATATCCATATCCATATCCATATCCATATCCATATCCATATCCATATCCATATCCATATCCATATCCATATCCATATCCATATCCATATCCATATCCATATCCATATCCATATCCATATCCATATCCATATCCATATCCATATCCATATCCATATCCATATCCATATCCATATCCATATCCATATCCATATCCATATCCATATCCATATCCATATCCATATCCATATCCATATCCATATCCATATCCATATCCATATCCATATCCATATCCATATCCATATCCATATCCATATCCATATCCATATCCATATCCATATCCATATCCATATCCATATCCATATCCATATCCATATCCATATCCATATCCATATCCATATCCATATCCATATCCATATCCATATCCATATCCATATCCATATCCATATCCATACCATATCCATATCCATATCCATATCCATATCCATATCCATATCCATATCCATATCCATATCCATATCCATATCCATATCCATATCCATATCCATATCCATATCCATATCCATATCCATATCCATATCCATATCCATATCCATATCCATATCCATATCCATATCCATATCCATATCCATATCCATATCCATATCCATATCCATATCCATATCCATATCCATATCCATATCCATATCCATATCCATATCCATATCCATATCCATATCCATATCCATATCCATATCCATATCCATATCCATATCCATATCCATATCCATATCCATATCCATATCCATATCCATATCCATATCCATATCCATATCCATATCCATATCCATATCCATATCCATATCCATATCCATATCCATATCCATATCCATATCCATATCCATATCCATATCCATATCCATATCCATATCCATATCCATATCCATATCCATATCCATATCCATATCCATATCCATATCCATATCCATATCCATATCCATATCCATATCCATATCCATATCCATATCCATATCCATATCCATATCCATATCCATATCCATATCCATATCCATATCCATATCCATATCCATATCCATATCCATATCCATATCCATATCCATATCCATATCCATATCCATATCCATATCCATATCCATATCCATATCCATATCCATATCCATATCCATATCCATATCCATATCCATATCCATATCCATATCCATATCCATATCCATATCCATATCCATATCCATATCCATATCCATATCCATATCCATATCCATATCCATATCCATATCCATATCCATATCCATATCCATATCCATATCCATATCCATATCCATATCCATATCCATATCCATATCCATATCCATATCCATATCCATATCCATATCCATATCCATATCCATATCCATATCCATATCCATATCCATATCCATATCCATATCCATATCCATATCCATATCCATATCCATATCCATATCCATATCCATATCCATATCCATATCCATATCCATATCCATATCCATATCCATATCCATATCCATATCCATATCCATATCCATATCCATATCCATATCCATATCCATATCCATATCCATATCCATATCCATATCCATATCCATATCCATATCCATATCCATATCCATATCCATATCCATATCCATATCCATATCCATATCCATATCCATATCCATATCCATATCCATATCCATATCCATATCCATATCCATATCCATATCCATATCCATATCCATATCCATATCCATATCCATATCCATATCCATATCCATATCCATATCCATATCCATATCCATATCCATATCCATATCCATATCCATATCCATATCCATATCCATATCCATATCCATATCCATATCCATATCCATATCCATATCCATATCCATATCCATATCCATATCCATATCCATATCCATATCCATATCCATATCCATATCCATATCCATATCCATATCCATATCCATATCCATATCCATATCCATATCCATATCCATATCCATATCCATATCCATATCCATATCCATATCCATATCCATATCCATATCCATATCCATATCCATATCCATATCCATATCCATATCCATATCCATATCCATATCCATATCCATATCCATATCCATATCCATATCCATATCCATATCCATATCCATATCCATATCCATATCCATATCCATATCCATATCCATATCCATATCCATATCCATATCCATATCCATATCCATATCCATATCCATATCCATATCCATATCCATATCCATATCCATATCCATATCCATATCCATATCCATATCCATATCCATATCCATATCCATATCCATATCCATATCCATATCCATATCCATATCCATATCCATATCCATATCCATATCCATATCCATATCCATATCCATATCCATATCCATATCCATATCCATATCCATATCCATATCCATATCCATATCCATATCCATATCCATATCCATATCCATATCCATATCCATATCCATATCCATATCCATATCCATATCCATATCCATATCCATATCCATATCCATATCCATATCCATATCCATATCCATATCCATATCCATATCCATATCCATATCCATATCCATATCCATATCCATATCCATATCCATATCCATATCCATATCCATATCCATATCCATATCCATATCCATATCCATATCCATATCCATATCCATATCCATATCCATATCCATATCCATATCCATATCCATTATCCATATCCATATCCATATCCATATCCATATCCATATCCATATCCATATCCATATCCATATCCATATCCATATCCATATCCATATCCATATCCATATCCATATCCATATCCATATCCATATCCATATCCATATCCATATCCATATCCATATCCATATCCATATCCATATCCATATCCATATCCATATCCATATCCATATCCATATCCATATCCATATCCATATCCATATCCATATCCATATCCATATCCATATCCATATCCATATCCATATCCATATCCATATCCATATCCATATCCATATCCATATCCATATCCATATCCATATCCATATCCATATCCATATCCATATCCATATCCATATCCATATCCATATCCATATCCATATCCATATCCATATCCATATCCATATCCATATCCATATCCATATCCATATCCATATCCATATCCATATCCATATCCATATCCATATCCATATCCATATCCATATCCATATCCATATCCATATCCATATCCATATCCATATCCATATCCATATCCATATCCATATCCATATCCATATCCATATCCATATCCATATCCATATCCATATCCATATCCATATCCATATCCATATCCATATCCATATCCATATCCATATCCATATCCATATCCATATCCATATCCATATCCATATCCATATCCATATCCATATCCATATCCATATCCATATCCATATCCATATCCATATCCATATCCATATCCATATCCATATCCATATCCATATCCATATCCATATCCATATCCATATCCATATCCATATCCATATCCATATCCATATCCATATCCATATCCATATCCATATCCATATCCATATCCATATCCATATCCATATCCATATCCATATCCATATCCATATCCATATCCATATCCATATCCATATCCATATCCATATCCATATCCATATCCATATCCATATCCATATCCATATCCATATCCATATCCATATCCATATCCATATCCATATCCATATCCATATCCATATCCATATCCATATCCATATCCATATCCATATCCATATCCATATCCATATCCATATCCATATCCATATCCATATCCATATCCATATCCATATCCATATCCATATCCATATCCATATCCATATCCATATCCATATCCATATCCATATCCATATCCATATCCATATCCATATCCATATCCATATCCATATCCATATCCATATCCATATCCATATCCATATCCATATCCATATCCATATCCATATCCATATCCATATCCATATCCATATCCATATCCATATCCATATCCATATCCATATCCATATCCATATCCATATCCATATCCATATCCATATCCATATCCATATCCATATCCATATCCATATCCATATCCATATCCATATCCATATCCATATCCATATCCATATCCATATCCATATCCATATCCATATCCATATCCATATCCATATCCATATCCATATCCATATCCATATCCATATCCATATCCATATCCATATCCATATCCATATCCATATCCATATCCATATCCATATCCATATCCATATCCATATCCATATCCATATCCATATCCATATCCATATCCATATCCATATCCATATCCATATCCATATCCATATCCATATCCATATCCATATCCATATCCATATCCATATCCATATCCATATCCATATCCATATCCATATCCATATCCATATCCATATCCATATCCATATCCATATCCATATCCATATCCATATCCATATCCATATCCATATCCATATCCATATCCATATCCATATCCATATCCATATCCATATCCATATCCATATCCATATCCATATCCATATCCATATCCATATCCATATCCATATCCATATCCATATCCATATCCATATCCATATCCATATCCATATCCATATCCATATCCATATCCATATCCATATCCATATCCATATCCATATCCATATCCATATCCATATCCATATCCATATCCATATCCATATCCATATCCATATCCATATCCATATCCATATCCATATCCATATCCATATCCATATCCATATCCATATCCATATCCATATCCATATCCATATCCATATCCATATCCATATCCATATCCATATCCATATCCATATCCATATCCATATCCATATCCATATCCATATCCATATCCATATCCATATCCATATCCATATCCATATCCATATCCATATCCATATCCATATCCATATCCATATCCATATCCATATCCATATCCATATCCATATCCATATCCATATCCATATCCATATCCATATCCATATCCATATCCATATCCATATCCATATCCATATCCATATCCATATCCATATCCATATCCATATCCATATCCATATCCATATCCATATCCATATCCATATCCATATCCATATCCATATCCATATCCATATCCATATCCATATCCATATCCATATCCATATCCATATCCATATCCATATCCATATCCATATCCATATCCATATCCATATCCATATCCATATCCATATCCATATCCATATCCATATCCATATCCATATCCATATCCATATCCATATCCATATCCATATCCATATCCATATCCATATCCATATCCATATCCATATCCATATCCATATCCATATCCATATCCATATCCATATCCATATCCATATCCATATCCATATCCATATCCATATCCATATCCATATCCATATCCATATCCATATCCATATCCATATCCATATCCATATCCATATCCATATCCATATCCATATCCATATCCATATCCATATCCATATCCATATCCATATCCATATCCATATCCATATCCATATCCATATCCATATCCATATCCATATCCATATCCATATCCATATCCATATCCATATCCATATCCATATCCATATCCATATCCATATCCATATCCATATCCATATCCATATCCATATCCATATCCATATCCATATCCATATCCATATCCATATCCATATCCATATCCATATCCATATCCACCATATCCATATCCATATCCATATCCATATCCATATCCATATCCATATCCATATCCATATCCATATCCATATCCATATCCATATCCATATCCATATCCATATCCATATCCATATCCATATCCATATCCATATCCATATCCATATCCATATCCATATCCATATCCATATCCATATCCATATCCATATCCATATCCATATCCATATCCATATCCATATCCATATCCATATCCATATCCATATCCATATCCATATCCATATCCATATCCATATCCATATCCATATCCATATCCATATCCATATCCATATCCATATCCATATCCATATCCATATCCATATCCATATCCATATCCATATCCATATCCATATCCATATCCATATCCATATCCATATCCATATCCATATCCATATCCATATCCATATCCATATCCATATCCATATCCATATCCATATCCATATCCATATCCATATCCATATCCATATCCATATCCATATCCATATCCATATCCATATCCATATCCATATCCATATCCATATCCATATCCATATCCATATCCATATCCATATCCATATCCATATCCATATCCATATCCATATCCATATCCATATCCATATCCATATCCATATCCATATCCATATCCATATCCATATCCATATCCATATCCATATCCATATCCATATCCATATCCATATCCATATCCATATCCATATCCATATCCATATCCATATCCATATCCATATCCATATCCATATCCATATCCATATCCATATCCATATCCATATCCATATCCATATCCATATCCATATCCATATCCATATCCATATCCATATCCATATCCATATCCATATCCATATCCATATCCATATCCATATCCATATCCATATCCATATCCATATCCATATCCATATCCATATCCATATCCATATCCATATCCATATCCATATCCATATCCATATCCATATCCATATCCATATCCATATCCATATCCATATCCATATCCATATCCATATCCATATCCATATCCATATCCATATCCATATCCATATCCATATCCATATCCATATCCATATCCATATCCATATCCATATCCATATCCATATCCATATCCATATCCATATCCATATCCATATCCATATCCATATCCATATCCATATCCATATCCATATCCATATCCATATCCATATCCATATCCATATCCATATCCATATCCATATCCATATCCATATCCATATCCATATCCATATCCATATCCATATCCATATCCATATCCATATCCATATCCATATCCATATCCATATCCATATCCATATCCATATCCATATCCATATCCATATCCATATCCATATCCATATCCATATCCATATCCATATCCATATCCATATCCATATCCATATCCATATCCATATCCATATCCATATCCATATCCATATCCATATCCATATCCATATCCATATCCATATCCATATCCATATCCATATCCATATCCATATCCATATCCATATCCATATCCATATCCATATCCATATCCATATCCATATCCATATCCATATCCATATCCATATCCATATCCATATCCATATCCATATCCATATCCATATCCATATCCATATCCATATCCATATCCATATCCATATCCATATCCATATCCATATCCATATCCATATCCATATCCATATCCATATCCATATCCATATCCATATCCATATCCATATCCATATCCATATCCATATCCATATCCATATCCATATCCATATCCATATCCATATCCATATCCATATCCATATCCATATCCATATCCATATCCATATCCATATCCATATCCATATCCATATCCATATCCATATCCATATCCATATCCATATCCATATCCATATCCATATCCATATCCATATCCATATCCATATCCATATCCATATCCATATCCATATCCATATCCATATCCATATCCATATCCATATCCATATCCATATCCATATCCATATCCATATCCATATCCATATCCATATCCATATCCATATCCATATCCATATCCATATCCATATCCATATCCATATCCATATCCATATCCATATCCATATCCATATCCATATCCATATCCATATCCATATCCATATCCATATCCATATCCATATCCATATCCATATCCATATCCATATCCATATCCATATCCATATCCATATCCATATCCATATCCATATCCATATCCATATCCATATCCATATCCATATCCATATCCATATCCATATCCATATCCATATCCATATCCATATCCATATCCATATCCATATCCATATCCATATCCATATCCATATCCATATCCATATCCATATCCATATCCATATCCATATCCATATCCATATCCATATCCATATCCATATCCATATCCATATCCATATCCATATCCATATCCATATCCATATCCATATCCATATCCATATCCATATCCATATCCATATCCATATCCATATCCATATCCATATCCATATCCATATCCATATCCATATCCATATCCATATCCATATCCATATCCATATCCATATCCATATCCATATCCATATCCATATCCATATCCATATCCATATCCATATCCATATCCATATCCATATCCATATCCATATCCATATCCATATCCATATCCATATCCATATCCATATCCATATCCATATCCATATCCATATCCATATCCATATCCATATCCATATCCATATCCATATCCATATCCATATCCATATCCATATCCATATCCATATCCATATCCATATCCATATCCATATCCATATCCATATCCATATCCATATCCATATCCATATCCATATCCATATCCATATCCATATCCATATCCATATCCATATCCATATCCATATCCATATCCATATCCATATCCATATCCATATCCATATCCATATCCATATCCATATCCATATCCATATCCATATCCATATCCATATCCATATCCATATCCATATCCATATCCATATCCATATCCATATCCATATCCATATCCATATCCATATCCATATCCATATCCATATCCATATCCATATCCATATCCATATCCATATCCATATCCATATCCATATCCATATCCATATCCATATCCATATCCATATCAGTTGAAAAAGAAGTTCATATGTTGTGGTGATTTAATTTGATTCCTAAGAACCAGGGTTGGCAACCGATACCCACCTAGAATAACGGTTTTTGGCTATTGTACCGCAACCAATAAAGATATGGACATTTTCAAAAGCAATTATGAAAGCTGATGAAATTTCTAGTATTTTAAATGTTTCACTTCGTCTTTCTACAGGTTCGATTTCGAAATATCGGTCAATACCTTTATAATACCGTTTGAAACGGTATTATAACGGTATTGGCCTATATAACTAAAACGAACCAGTAGAAACACGAAGTAAAACATTCAAAATACTAGAAATTTTATCAGCTTTCATAATTGCTTTTGA
Organism: Pegoplata infirma; assembly: GCA_963921195.1. Classification (NCBI taxonomy): domain Eukaryota; kingdom Metazoa; phylum Arthropoda; class Insecta; order Diptera; family Anthomyiidae; genus Pegoplata; species Pegoplata infirma. The sequence goes on from CAWUER010000300.1 coordinate 19,138, forward strand.
AAATGTCCATATCTTTATTGGTTGCGGTACAATAGCCAAATACCGTTATTATAGGTGGATATCGGTTGCCAACCCTGGTTCTTAGGAATCAAATTAAATCACCACAACATATGAACTTCTTTTTCAACTGAAAAAATTAGAATGAGGGTGATACAGATTTTGGTTTTGCGAATATGGTGACAAAATTTGGTAATGGCATTTCATTTCTCTTTATTTAGAGCTTAAAAAATCGATTATTGATAATTTTTTTTAAATTTCATATCTTATATCAAAAAAAGTTGGTCCTAAATTAAATTAATACATTTACGAACTAAAGCGGATGTTGCTGCATCACATTATTAAAGATTGTTTAAGCTTTTTAGAAAATTGAGGTACAGGCTTGTGGTCAAAACAAACTTGTGAATCAATTCGCCGTGAATTTTTATAGTTTTGTAATCTCTATAATTGCTCCTTTTTTAATTCGAAGTATATACGTTTGATTATCAATGAAATTAATTTTTCTATCACGTAAGGTTTTTAAGATACTCGCGTTTGAATATTGAAATATTTGGGTCTCCTCTGTAACGTATTCTTAAGTTGCTCAAACACAATAGTACTCGATTTAGTAAAAATAAGACATCTTTATTCCAAATCTGGTATCCAAATTTTTCTATCGCGTACTGTTTTTGAAATATTGGCGTTTGAAAAACTCAAACTCTACTGTTACGCACTTATATTCTTTATAAATCACACTTAAATTTTCAAACGCGAATATCTCAAAAACAGAACATGCTTGAAAATTGTGGATTGCAGTTTTGGAATCAGGAAGTCCATTTTATATGAAATCAAGTCCTATTTTTTGTGGAAGCAACGGAAGAATACGTAACAGCCCAGGCAGAAAAATACAGACGGGAGAGTGCTGGCAAAGTGCCTTATTAGGTAGTATAAGTGCTGGGAAAGCAATGCAGAAAACTACTCTATCAGCGCCCTAATGATAACCATGGTAAACGGTCTGCCGTAGCGGTTTTTTTAACTCAGTAAAAGAGCTTTTTCAGAGTGCTATTAAAACAACATAACAAAGTACTTTAAGAGCAACATAAAAAAGTACTTTAAAATTACTCAAATGATGTCCAAGGTGAACGGTATGCCGTTTATATTTTTAGTCACTAATGTATAATAAAAATAAATAAAAAATCTATTTGGAATGTTTATAAGTTTTATTAAAACAATTTTTTTAAAATCAGTATCGATATAGTACGATAGTTTTAGATTTTTTAAATATATGCAGATACCGAAACGAATCGTAAAAAAAATTAAAAGTTTACTTCAAAAGTTAAATTAACATTTAACAGAAAATTAAATTAAAATTAAATTAAATGAAAATTAAATAAAAAATAATATGAAAGATTAAATTAAATAAAAAATTAAATGAAAAATTAAGTAAGAAATGTCAACTTAGCGGGAACTGCGACCACCATTTCTGTCTTTGGCAGCAGACAACCATCGGCTTGTTTTAGAAATTACTACTTTATCGTTTTCATTTGGAAATTGTTTAAGAAGAGCATCTGAAATATAAATAAAAAAATTACTAATTGTACGCTTTATTTGGTAATTTTATATATGTCAACAAACCACACTTACATACGATTAAGCAAAACAGTGCGATTATTACCTTTTAGTTCTTTATATGTTTGAGTGCTACTAAAATTATGTTTTGAAACACCCTTAGAGGGTTTTCCACAGGCACTGAACATCAATTGGAGTTCCTTTGACATTAAAAAACCCAGGAAACCCCCAATTGCATCGTAAATCTTATTTGTGTGAGTTGTAAAATTCAAAATTAGTCTCTGCAAAAAAAAAAATACAATTAAAGAATTAAACATTTAAATAACAAAATTGAGTTACCAAATTTTCTGCGAATTCCTTTTCATTTTTGACTTTGTTGTCAAATTCTAAAAACGTCTTTAAATCACTGATAGGAGCTTCTAAATTTAATTTTTTTTGAGTCTCAATAAAAGATTGATTGGACTTATTCTGTGCAGCAAAGTTTATTTGTGATATCAATCAAAAATAGCTAAAAATTTTCGTGACCCCCTCCGATTTTGATGAAATTTGGTTTAGTTGTAACACTAAGTGATAAACTAATGCACAATTATTTTCAGCCCTCTAAGTAAACAGTGGGCGAAAACACGGAGGGTCAAAATTTCCCCCAAAATCTCCCAGTCGCGACACTTTGCACCGTAAAAACTTAATATCGTTGGTTCTATTATAGCTAGAAAGCCTATTTTTTGTTTGTTTTGAAGCTCATAATATGCTCTACAAGACCTACCAAAACCAAAAAATTTTCGAAAAAATTAAGGGTTACCTCCCTTATTTTAAGGTCGAGATATAGGGAGGAGAAAATGGGGAGGATGGTATCCCCCGATTTTTTTTTTTACTTGATAATCTTATAGAGAAAGTCCTAAAGATAATATTCTAAAATTTTTAAGTTGGGACAACAGTGGGATCGCTCAAAATCAAAATTTTTCACAATTTTCCCCAAAATCTCCAAATCGCAACACTCTTTAACCTTAAAAATTTAATATCATAAGTGCTTTTGTAGCTACAGAGCCATTTTTTTTTGTTTTAAAGCTTATAATACGCTCTACAAGACATACCAAAACCAAAAAATTTTCCAAAAAAAGGAATTGGTGCCCCCCTTATTTGAAGGTCATGGCAAAGGGTGGAGGAAATGGGGGGAAGTATCCCCCGATTTTTTTTTTACTTGGGATTCTCAAAGTGCAAGTCCTAATGAACATAGTCTACAATTTTTATGTTGGGACAACAATGGGAGCGACCAAAATCAAAATTTTTCAAAATTTTCCCCGAAAATCATCAAAACTCGACATTCTTGCGCCTCCCATTGGAGTCCCAAGATAAAACTTTCAGGATATGCTCTCTAGAACTTACTCTTAAAAAAAAAAACAAGGTAAAAAAAAAAATTAGGGGATACTATCCCCCATTTCCCCCACCCCTTGCCACGATCTTATAATACAAGAGGCACCCCTATTTTTTTTGTAATAGTAATATTATAGGGCATATTAAGAGCTTTAAAACCAAAAATGGACTCTGTAGCTACAATACAGTCCACGATATTAAATTTGTAATGGGCAAGAGTGTCGCGATTTGGAGATTTTGGGGGAAATTGTGAAAAATTTTGATTTTGGTCGATCTGATTGTTGTCCCAACACAAAAATTTTAGGATATGTTCATTAGGACTTGCACTTTGAGAATACCAAGTAAAAAAAAATCGGGGGATACTTTCCCCCCATTTCCTCCACCCTTTGCCACGACCTTTAAATAAGGGGAGCACCCTTCCTTTTTTTCTAAAATTTTTTGGTTAAGGTAGGTATTGTAGAGCGTGCTATAAGCTTTAAAACAAACAAAAATGGACTCTGTAGCTACAATAGCACATATGATATTAAATTTTTAAGGTTAAAGAGTGTTGCGATTTGGAGATTTTAGGGGAAATTGTGAAAAATTTTGATTTTGAGTGATCCCATTGTTGTCCCAACTTAAAAATTTAAGAATATATTCTTTAGGACTTTCTCTATAAGATTATCAATTAAAAAAAAAATCGGGGGATACCATCCTCCCCATTTTCTCCTCCCTTTATCACGACCTTAAAATAAGGGTGGTAACCCTTATTTTTTTTCGAAAATTTTTTGGTTATGGTAGGTCTTATAGAGCATATTATGAGCTTCAAAACAGACCAAAAATTGGCTTTCTAGCTATAATAGAACCAACGATATTAAGTTTTTAAGGTGAAAAGTGTCGCGATTGGGAGATTTTGGGGGAAATTTTGACCCTCCGTATTTTCGGCCCCTGTTGACTTAGAGGGCTGAAAATTTGCATTTGTTAGTTTTTTAAGTAGTGTAATAACTTAAGCAAATTTCATCAATATCGGAGGGGGTCAAGAATATTCATGATTGATTTCACTAATAATGACCCTTATAGCGTATAAGATACTTCTTCGAAGTCCTTTGACTTCCTTATTCAGGCTTATCATATGATTATTTACTTCTTTCTTATACTGGATAAAATCTAAAAAAATAAATAAATATAAAATAAATCATATACATCTATTAACGTCATTGTAGCAAAACAAAATTTAAGAAGCCAAACATTTTTTCTAAAGAAAAAACTAAAGTATATATATTATGATCAGTGATCGATTCTAAGACATTCTGGGACATCGTCCGTCTGTAGAGGATACGAAACAGTCCAAAATAAAATAGCTAGACTTCTGAGGTCTGGCAAGAATACAGTTACGAGTGGCTAACTCAGGCTTTAAGTTAGAATAATATGATCCGCTGCTCCAACATACAAAACTTAAAACACAATTGAGGCAGCAAGTGGAAACAATTACAGTCGAACTCGGTTATAACGAATTCTCGGTTATAACGAACTAATTCTAAAGTCCCGACGTTTTGCCAACAATTTTCACACAAAATACTTATTTTATAACGAACTCGGTTATAACGAATCCTCGGTTAAAACGAACTACGCTTATAACGAACAATTTTTACTGGTCCCTCGGAGTTCGTTATAACCGGGTTTGACTGTATTTGGTTCTGTAAATACCGCTATGCTACAAAATTCAAAATTTTTTTTTACTTTGCAGTTGCTACTTTGGCTGTGATTAATAACTAAGGGCAAAAAAAAATAGTACATAGAAAAATACTTTGGCCAATATAAGATAAGATTTTCTTAAAGAAGAATTAAAACTACTTAAATAAGTTAAAAAAATTTTCAAGTTACTTCCATGTCTTACAATCGTTTAAAAAAACACAGGTTTTTAACCAAACAAGAAAATGAAAACTGTAAGCTCTGTGAAGTTAATATGATGTAAATTTAATATTTTTCTATTCAAGCAGATATGGAAAATGACACCCAAGATAGTGAAGAAATTGAAATGGAAGACAATGAATTGATAATTCCGTGCTATAGAGCTGAGGAACATGATGACTTCTTTGAACATCAAAATTTTGATTTAACGGATGAAGAAATTAGCAGTTCTTGTAGTTTTAGCTCTTCTGAAGAAGCTTCTTCTTACGACTTTATACCTAATGTACCTGTAACGGATTTTAGCTCCCTAGAAAATGGCCATTTACAGCAAAAAATTATAAATTGGGTATTAAGAAACATAAATGTTCTTACCCAAAAATCGATTGACGAAATTTTAAGGGTGTTTAGATCCGAAGGTTTCACATACCTCCCAAAGTGTAGTAAAACTTTGCTTGGAACTTCAGGTTTAAACAGTGAGTCAAAAATCATGATCAGCTCTGATGATACCCTAGGTCAATTTCAATACTTTGGAATAAAACCAAGTCTTGACAAAACCATATATCCTGAACTGTACCACGAAAATGAAATAAATTTAATTGTTCATGTTGACGGTATGGATATATTTAATAAATCTAAGAAAGGTTTCTGGTCCATAATGGGGAAAGTTTTTTCCATAAACTATAGAACCAAGCAATTTCTAATAGGTTTATATTTTGGGAATTCCAAACCTCAATCACCGGGAAAATTTTTAAAAGAATTCATTTTAGAAAGTAATGCATTAACCAATGAAGGTATGAATTTTATTTATAACTAGCTGGCCCGGTCCGCGTTGCTGGCCCAAATATAAGATCAGTGATATATTTCGTATCGCTTCAAATATATAGCCCTTCAAAAAAGGGTCATGAATTTCTTGGCTTCCCGAGTAAAAATAATTTAATATGATCTTATATACTTTTATATAGTCATATTATTTCATATATGATCATGTGTGACACTATGTATTGCAAGATAAATTTATATAATAAATTTTAATGTGCGATTTTTTTAAGATATCGCCATACGTAACTATATGTTGTAACATCTGGTCCCATGCATCATTTTAAATTTCTAAGTGTTTTATATAAAATTTTATATGCCTCCATTATTTTTTAATTTTTTTAAGTTTTTTCCAAGAACATATTTTTATCGCAAATATTTTTAAAGTGTTTTATATAAAATTTCATATGACTTCATATTTTTTTATTTTTCTAACATTTTTCCAAGCACCACTTTTTTATCACGAATATTTTATAAGTGTTTTATATAAAATTTTATATGACACCATTTTTAAAAATTTAATTTAAAATTAAAGTTTTTCCAAGAACAAATTTTTTTGAAAATATTTTCTAAGTGTTTTATATAAAATTTAACATGAATCCATTTTTTGAAATTTTTCTAAGTTTTTTTCAAGAACAACTTGTTTTTATTATTTAAATTTTTCAACTTTTTATTAAAAACTAAAAAAAACATCCGATTTATAAAATTGTATAAATTTTAATATAATTGGATATAATTTTATATCATTGGATTAGACCAAAACTCGTATCAAAGTCGATGTAAAGTTATATAAACTGATATTTTTAGATATTATTCGATCAAATCTTATGAAACCATTTTTCGTATAAGATTATATCAAAATAGACACGAACCCATATTAAATTATATATTGTGTCATATCAATTTTTTTACTCGGGTTAGAAAAAATTGTAGGCGTAGTTTTAAAGACCCGATTAGCTAGATAATCATCTTCAAATTATATTTTAGGAAATAAAAAAAAAAATAACCATGTCTTCGACTTTGCGTACTGTACAAATTCAAAACTTCTTTAGTATCATTACGAACAACACAAAAATAAATTACGCATATTCCTCGTTCTTATCGTGTGCTATTGTCTTGAGTTCAAACAAACCTTTATAGTTTTCCCGAATTTTTCATTTTTTAGGTTCATTTAAAAAAAATGAAAAATTTAAATTTCCTTAAATTAAAACTATAATCAATATAAAAAAATCAGTCCAGTCATTAGTAGTCGACATATTTAGACAAAAGTGGGCGCTAAATTTGTGTGGTAAGTTAAAATTGTACATATGGTAAAAATCCCAAAGGATTTAAAATCATTTTTATCAAGTTTAAGCGGAATATATTAAAAAATATTTTTTTTAATAGATCGAATTAGAATAAAAATAAAAACGAATTTTAGATATATCGAAAAAAGTGACCGGGGACAATTTTGCTTTCCAAACAATTATATGGAACATTGCAAACATTTAAAGCAATTAGCCACATCGGACCAGGCGTTCTCAAGTGTTGCAAATTTTAAGGATGTTGGAAAATGTGGGCTTTTAAGTGGGGTAGGCCAATAATTATTTCAAAATCCTTACTTGGACTATTTTGATCATTAAAGAAAAAATTTAACAAATCAGGCCAGTCTTTCTTCGATGTGCGAGTGGACAATTTATCTTTCCGTAAAAACCTTAGTTGTACTATCACGAACGTCAACAAATATTACTAATAGCCAAATCGGCCCTGCCGTTCTTCTATTTTAGATATATCGAAATAAAAGTGGCGTGAACAAATTTTATTTTCGTTTTAACCTAAATTGGAATATGACGAAAATTAAAAAAAAAATTAAGTCCAGCGGTTCTCCGATTTCAGATATATCGAAAAAAGGAGGCGTGATTAATTTGTTTTTTCAACAAAAAAAACCAAAGAAAAACATTAAAAAAAATAAGACGAACTTAAAGAAAAATATTATCCAAATCGGTCAGTTCTCAAGTGATGCGTTTACCAACGAACTACATATGATTTTTATTTATATTATATTATTCTATATTTTATTTTTCTATGGAGTAAATTTTATATATATCGAAAAAAAGGAGAGGGTGGACAACTTATCTTACCGTAAAACCTTATTTGAATTTAACCAACTCGGTCCATCCATTCAAAAGTGGGCATAGAAGTGGAAAATTATTCTTTCCGAAAAATTTTTGCTGGACTATGACGAACATTAAAAACAAAATTAGATAAATTGATCCACCCATTCGGAAAAAGTAAGCGGTGTGCACAATTTTTCTTTTCTTAAACATTTTTTGTGGACTATAACCAAATCGGTCTAGCCGTCTTAGTTCTTTCGATACATAGCAAAAAGTGGGCGTAGAAAATTCTACTACCTATAAAAACCTCATTTGTAATTTTTTTTTTTGTAAAAATCAAAGTTGGAATATGATGAAAATGCATTTTAAAAATAATTGTCAAATTAGTCCAGCCATTCTCAGATTTTAGATAAACTAAAAAAGTGGGCGTAAAAGTGGGCGTGGTCGATTTTTTTTTTCAGCAGAAACTTAAATTGGATTACTACGAACATTTAACAAAAAAATTACCCAAATCGGTGCAGCTGTTTTCCTTTTTTAGTTAAATTGAAAAAAGTGGGCGTAAAAGTGGGCATGGTCAAGTTTTCTTTACGTAAAAACCTAAGTTGGACTATGACGAACATTTCAAAATAAAAATTGTCCAAATCGGTCCAGCCGTTCTCAACTGATGCGGTTACCAACGAACGACAATTGATTTTTATTTATATAGATATAATACAATAATTTTAGTTCTCTTTTTTTTTAAAAAAATGTTTTACGGTGAATGGAAAATATTACAAATTTAAAGTACTCGCTTTTTGCTGTGACATGCCGGCCAGGGCTTTCATTAAGTGTACCAAAAGCCACACTGGATTTTTTTCTTGTGAAAGATGCAATGTTAAAGGCGAAACTGTTAATAGAACGCGAGTTTTTAAAGAAGTAAATTGCGAAGAACGTACTTTGGAGTCGTTCAGACAAAAAACGAATCTTGATCATCACACAAGTAAAGAAAATAGTCCATTACTAGATATAATTAATTTTGATCTAGTCAAATTCGTAATACTTGATGAAATGCATATCGTGGAACTATATTCAATTTGAGCTATCTGCTCGGTTGACGAAAATGAGTTTTTGATGGCAAAATGTTCGCTGGCATAAGTGTCATCTATGGTATTAATTTCAGAACAAAAAAAATATTTTAAGACTATTTTATTCCAAAAATAGCATGAGCTTTGTGAAACCATGTTTTTTTACAAATAAAAATTTGAGCTATCTACAGTTTAGTTTACTAGGGTAAACTTTTAAATTTAAATTTTTTTATATTATCACTTTTTTTACGGTGTTTCCATCAATAAAAATAATGGCAGTTTTTTTTTTTTGAAAGTTTCAACTCCTTTCCGCGGTTAAAAACGCGGTTTTTGAACCATATTTCGATGCGGAGCAAAATCGGTTGAACTTTTTGCATATTTTATTTGTCCATTCGATTGTACAGCAAACACAAGTGTTATGACATTTTTCGCAAGCTTCATGAAGGTTCCAAATAATGGCGATAAAGCGCGAAAAAATCGATGATTTAAAAAAAAATTAAAAAGTATTTTTTTAACACCTGTAACGGAAGGGCTTTAAAAACTGAGAAATATGGTACCAAATTCACATTTTTATCATAATCCGTTAAAAAGTTATAAAGCTTTAAAGTCTATATTTAATGAGCTATCTGCTTAGGTTGATTAATTTCAAATAAAAAAGGTTGAGCTATCTGCTGTAACTCAGCGAATAATACGAATTTTTACAACCAAAGCACGTGTAAAATTTAAGAGTAATTATTAATTAATATTGTAAAAGATCGGCCGACAAAAAGTTTAAAAATACGCGAATGCGACGGTTTTTTTGCTCTCCTGAAAAGTAATGTTTTTTTAGATAGCTCAAATTGAATATAGTTTAACGATATGCTTTATCTCGGAATTGGAAAGTTTTTGCTCCAAAAGTTGATTTTAAGAAATTCAGTGTCATTTGTTTCACATGAAAATGTTGCTATTTTACAAAACAACTTTTTTCATATATCTAAAGATATAACAGAAGAATTTCAGAGAAAATCTTTCGATTTAATTAATATAGGCAATTGGAAAGCCACACAGTTCCGGTTTTTTCTATTATATGCACTCAAAAAAGTATGTCGGTAAAATCTACTACAAAAGACAGTTGTTTTGACTACATTTTGTTGTTGAAAAGGCGTCCACTACATATTACGGTAAAAACAACTGAACATGTTGTTGTTTTTAACTATTGATTTTCAACTACAAAATGTAGTAAAAACTACTACAAAACTGTTTAATACAGTTGTTTTTACTATAATTGCCTGAAATTTTATTTAAAAAATTTCTTAAACGTTTAAATGATTGATATTTATTTATTTAAAAAGCAATTCATTTCAGTTGGTTGTATAGAATTTCGACATGATGACAATTTTTTGGAGTATTTATCTGGAATTTTAGAAGAAAAAAATTATATTAATAAAATGTTAAACAAAATAAATTGATTGTATTTACCTTTGTTTTTTTAATAGTTTATTTTAAATTTCCACCGCTTCTGATCAAAATTTGTCTGGAATAAAAAAAAAAAGAAATGCTTTGGTAGAATTGATTTATAAAAAAAAATAATTAATTTGCAATGTTTCAAAAAAGTATGTATGTACCTGGTCTGTTGTGTATACAAAGAAAAGAAAGATGGCACGCTCATAAGTAAACAAAACACCGCATTTTATTTTGGGTTTTTTCCGATAGGTTTTTACGCACGCTTATGTGAGCGCTATATTATACACACTTGTTATCTTATTTATCCACTTATTTTCTTTCGCTCAAAAATATTTTTCCAAAAACATATTTTTTGTTATAATTAAATTTAATAAATTGTAATTTAATTTATTTAGATATTATTTATTTGGCATAAAAATAATTCCTTCCGCATCCCGCACAACCAACTCGTTAGACACATTCGTTTGCAATAAAAATTTCTAGAAAAAAACGAGTTTTTAGAAAAAAACTAAAAACAACTACATAAATCAACTATTGCTACAGTGTAGTATATTTTTTGTAGTTACTTTTTGAAACTACTACAAAAAAAAGTTGTTTGAGATTGTTTCATACAAAAACGACCGAAATTGTAGTTAAAAACAACAGCTACTACTTACTACACAAACGACCGTCATGTAGTAACTGCAATAATTTTCTGAGTGTGGTGGTGGTATAATTTTAAAAAACATAATGAAATATGATCAGTATAGGCATTTTTTACTTCTGTATACAGCCTGTCGCATTTTGTCATCGAGTAAATTAGCCACTTTAAAATCCGGCTACGCTAAGAAGATTTTAAAAAAATTTTGTTGAAATTATGCCAGATTTGTATGGTCCAAATTCACAAACAATGAATATACACAACTTAATTCATATAGCAGATGACGTTGTTAATATGGGAGCGCCTTTATCACAATTTTCTGCTTTTGATTTCGAAAATAGTTTGGGTTATATAAAGAGTATTATAAAGGGTCCAACCAACCCTATTGCTCAAATTCATAGAAAACTACATACTTTTCATTCCCATAATTCAGGAAATAATATTCCTTTAGTTTATCCGATTAATACATTATCTAAATATTCCCTTGGATATGTTAAAGAAACCTCTAACTCGAGAGTGGTTTTTTCTTTTGTAAATATTCATGGATTTAAAGTTACATCCACCCATCCTGATAACGTATGTTTACTGCAAAATGGAAATGTGATAGTTGTTAAAGAAATTTTTAGTAAAAAACGTTCAAAATACAAAGGTGATGATATTTTTTTGAAAGGAAACATTTTTAAAGAAAACGAAGATTTTTTCGAATTTCCACTGCCATCACGAGAAATAGGATTATATACTGTTCGAGATTTGGATAAAAATAATATAGAAGTAAATATTCATATGGTCGAATTTAAGTGTATTCTTACTAAAGTTTATAATGAAACAATTGCTATTACTCTTTTACATAAATAATTATTATTCAGCATGTAAAATAAATGAAATGGTTAAAAAATAAATGATTTATAAATCAATATTTTAATTTGGTTGAAAATAGTACTGGTAAAACCCTTTCCTATATGTAATTGCATACCACTTTATATACAAAAAAATTAAGTGCTTTACCAGCGCTTTATATTAAAATTTGGTCGAAAAAAAACTCCGGCAAAGAACTGGCAAAGCCCTTTCCTATGTGTAATTGCATACCACTGTATATACTAAAAATAAAGTGCTTTACCAAAGCCATATTTTTTGTACCGTCATATTTTTCTGTTTGGGAGTGGACCCCTAAAAGTGCTTTTTTTACTTTTTAACAGCGAATATCTCAAAAACGGTACGTGCTAGAAAAATTTGGACGGTAGATTTGGAAGCAGGAGACCAAAATCTATAAGGACCAGTTAGAAATTTCACTGGAAGGTTTTTGCTGTCGAACAGTGTTTTTAGTGTAAATATTACAAAAAAATACTCTTTCAATCAATCTTACAAAAATAAGTGAAAAAAGAACTTCTAGTTTAGAAGTTCTAAATCACCAAATAAAAATGACATAATCACACCCAAAATGCCAAGAAATATGTACTTCTAAAGAAGTGATGAAAAGAGTGCTTCCAAAAGGTCAAGTTATATTAACATCCGGATCACTACTTCAGAAGTTGTGATAAAAACACTAGTGATATATGTTATACTTAAGTGTCAATCTTTCGCCACTGAAAAGTGGCGATAAAAAGAACATACTTTGTGTGTCACGCCCATATTAAATTCATCAATGTTTCAGTTGAAGAAGAAGTACATCTGGTTCATAAGTTGTGGTGAATTTTGTAGTGGATGGTAAGCTCTTTTTTTGCTGGGTAGTACATCCTTTTTTTTGACCAAAAAATTTTTTTCTGATTTTTGTTATTTTTTAATTGATATCCCGAGTAAAAAAGTTCCTATATAGTTGTATACAATTTTATAAACATCATATATGATTAAATAGAATTATATAGAATTTGATGCGAAAAATGAGTCGATAAAACTATATAAAATTTGATCAATGTTTCATATATTTTGATAAATTTTTTATATAATTATATGCGAAATTTGGACCCCTATTTTTATATAATAATAGCAAAATTATATAATTAGATATAATTATATAAAAATATATAAAATTGTATAAAACTGTATAAAACTATATAAAGTTACATAAAATTATATCAAGTTTTATATAAATCATAAAATTTTGTTTTAATTATATATAATTATATATAATTTTATGTAACTTTATATAGTTTTATACAGTTTTATACAATTTTATATTTTTTTATATAATTATATCTAATTATATAAATTTGCTGTTGTTATATAAAAATAGGGGTCCAAATTTCGCATAAAATTATATAAAAAATTTATCAAAATATATGAAACATTGATCAAATTTTATATAGTTTTATCGACTCATTTTTCGCATCAAATTCTATATAATTCTATTTAATCATATATAATGTTTATAAAATTATATACAACTATATAGGAACTTTTTTACTCGGGATTTTATTTAGAATTTCACGCTCGACACATTGACGCTAAAATTTTGTAAATCGGTCCAGTAGTTTTGGAGTTATAGAGATTTTACCATATTTTTTCTTACGCACTGACTATGGTTGGCAAGTTTGTCGAAAAATATTTTTTTACGGGGTAAAAATTTGGGTTACATATTCTGAAAGAGCATAAAAAGATGGGACGTATAGGTCTCCGACCCAAATCGGGCCTATATTTACCGAGCTATTGACGAAAAACCAAATTGTGGCAACCCTTGAGAGAATTTGAAATTTTAATTTTTCTCAAATCAAAAAAATCTTAAAATCGTTATATCTCCGAAACTACTGGACGGCTTTACAAAACTTTAGCATCAATGTGTCGAGCGTGAAATTCTACATAAAATAGATGAAAAATATCGAGTAAAAAAATTTCAAAGTTTTTCGACAAAAAAAGCAGTGGTTAGTACATCCTTTTTTTTGACCAAAAATTTTTTTTTTGATTTTTGTTATTTTTTAATTGCTATTTTATTTAGAATTTCACGCTCGACACATTGACGCTAAAATTTTGTAAATCGGTCCAGTAGTTTTGGAGTTATAGCGATTTTACCATATTTTTTCTTACGCACTGACTATGGTTGGCAAGTTTGTCGAAAAATATTTTTTTACGGGGTAAAAATTTGGGTTACATATTCTGAAAGAGCATAAAAAGATGGGACGTATAGGTCTCCGACCCAAATCGGGCCTATGTTTACCGAGCTATTGACGAAAAACCAAATTGTGGCAACCCTTGAGAGAATTTGAAATTTTAATTTTTCTCAAATCAAAAAAATCTTAAAATCGTTATATCTCCGAAACTACTGGACGGATTTACAAAACTTTAGCATCAATGTGTCGAGCATGAAATTCTACATAAAATAGATGAAAAATATCGAGTAAAAAAAATTTCAAAGTTTTTCGACAAAAAAAGCAGTGGTTAGTACATCCTTTTTTTTGACCAAAAAATTTTTTTTTGATTTTTGTTATTTTTTAATTGCTATTTTATTAAGAATTTTACGCTCGACACATTGACGCTAAAATTTTGTAAATCGGTCCAGTAGTTTTGGAGTTATAGCGATTTTTCCATATTTTTTCTTACGCACTGACTATGGTTGGCAAGTTTGTCGAAAATATTTTTCTACGGGGTAAAAATTTGGGTTACATATTCTGAAAGAGCATAAAAAGATGGGACGTATAGGTCTCCGACCCAAATCGGGCCTATATTTACCGAGCTATTGACGAAAAACCAAATTGTGGCAACCCTTGAGAGAATTTGAAATTTTAATTTTTCTCAAATCAAAAAAATCTTAAAATCGTTATATCTACGAAACTACTGGACGGATTTACGAAACTTTAGCATCAATGTGTCGAGCGTGAAATTCTACATAAAATAAATGAAAAATATCGAGTAAAAAAATTTCAAAGTTTTTCGACAAAAAAAGCAGCGGTTAGTACATCCTTTTTTTTTACCAAAAAATTTTTTTTTGATTTTTGTTATTTTTTAATTGCTATTTTATTTAGAATTTCACGCTCGACACATTGACGCTAAAATTTTGTAAATCGGTCCAGTAGTTTTGGAGTTATAGCGATTTTACCATATTTTTTCTTATGCACTGACTATGGTTGGCAAGTTTGTCGAAAAATATTTTTTTACGGGGTAAAAATTTGGGTTACATATTCTGAAAGAGCATAAAAAGATGGGACGTATAGGTCTCCGACCCAAATCGGGCCTATATTTACCGAGCTATTGACGAAAAACCAAATTGTGGCAACCCTTGAGAGAATTTGAAATTTTAATTTTTCTCAAATCAAAAAAATCTTAAAATCGTTATATCCAAAAAAAGCAGTGGTAAGTACATCCTTTTTTTTTTACCAAAAATTTTTTTTTGATTTTTGTTATTTTTTAATTGCTATTTTATTTAGAATTTCACGCTCGACACATTGACGCTAAAATTTTGTAAATCGGTCCAGTAGTTTTGGAGTTATAGCGATTTTACCATATTTTTTCTTACGCACTGACTATGGTTGGCAAGTTTGTCGAAAAATATTTTTTTACGGGGTAAAAATTTGGGTTACATATTCTGAAAGAGCATAAAAAGATGGGACGTATAGGTCTCCGACCCAAATCGGGCCTATATTTACCGAGCTATTGACGAAAAACCAAATTGTGGCAACCCTTGAGAGAATTTGAAATTTTAATTTTTCTCAAATCAAAAAAATCTTAAAATCGTTATATCTCCGAAACTACTGGACGGATTTACAAAACTTTAGCATCAATGTGTCGAGCGTGAAATTCTACATAAAATAGATGAAAAATATCGAGTAAAAAAATTTCAAAGTTTTTCGACAAAAAATTTTTTTTTTTGATTTTTGTTATTTTTTAATTGCTATTTTATTTAGAATTTCACGCTCGACACATTGACGCTAAAATTTTGTAAATCGGTCCAGTAGTTTTGGAGTTATAGCGATTTTACCATATTTTTTCTTACGCACTGACTATGGTTGCCAAGTTTGTCGAAAAATATTTTTTTACGGGGTACAAATTTGGGTTACATATTCTCAAAGAGCATAAAAAGATGGGACGTATAGGTCTCCGACCCAAATCGGGCCTATATTTACCGAGCTATTGACGAAAAACCAAATTGTGGCAACCCTTGAGAGAATTTGAAATTTTAATTTTTCTCAAATCAAAAAAATCTTAAAATCGTTATATCTCCGAAACTACTGGACGGATTTACAAAACTTTCTTTACAAAAAATTCTACATAAAATAGATGAAAAATATCGAGTAAAAAAATTTCAAAGTTTTTCGACAAAAAAAGCAGTGGTTAGTACATCCTTTTTTTTGACCAAAAATTTTTTTTTTGATTTTTGTTATTTTTTAATTGCTATTTTATTTAGAATTTCACGCTCGAAACATTGACGCTAAAATTTTGTAAATCGGTCCAGTAGTTTTGGAGTTATAGCGATTTTACCATATTTTTTCTTACGCACTGACTATGGTTGGCAAGTTTGTCGAAAAATATTTTTTTACGGGGTAAAAATTTGGGTTACATATTCTGAAAGAGCATAAAAAGATGGGACGTATAGGTCTCCGACCCAAATCGGGCCTATATTTACCGAGCTATTGACGAAAAACCAAATTGTGGCAACCCTTGAGAGAATTTGAAATTTTAATTTTTCTCAAATCAAAAAAATCTTCAAATCGTTATATCTCCAAAACTACTGGACGGATTTACAAAACTTTAGCATCAATGTGTCGAGCGTGAAATTCTACATAAAATAGATGAAAAATATCGAGTAAAAAAATTTCAAAGTTTTTCGACAAAAAAAAACAGTGGTTACCCAGCAAAAAATAAACGAAGTGGTTCAAAAATAAATAGTGGCTTTACTACATACAAAGTAGCGATAGGTGCCGAACTTCATATTCCGTAGGAAGTACTTTTAAAATCACATCCAAAAATGCTACAAAATAACAATAAAACATCTTTCACCAGTTCTTTGCTTAATGATTTTGAAGTACCTTTTTCATATGTTCTTAGCAGGGTTGGCAACCGATACCCACCTAGAATAACGGTTTTTGGCTATTGTACCGCAACCAATAAAGATATGGACATTTTCAAAAGCAATTATGAAAGCTGATGAAATTTCTAGTATTTTAAATGTTTCACTTCGTCTTTCTACAGGTTCGATTTCGAAATATCGGTCAATACCTTTATAATACCGTTTGAAACGGTATTATAACGGTATTGGCCTATATAACTAAAACGAACCAGTAGAAACACGAAGTAAAACATTCAAAATACTAGAAATTTTATCAGCTTTCATAATTGCTTTTG
The DNA here is from genome assembly GCA_963921195.1 of Pegoplata infirma. Lineage (NCBI taxonomy): Eukaryota > Metazoa > Arthropoda > Insecta > Diptera > Anthomyiidae > Pegoplata > Pegoplata infirma. Next base: position 36,270 of record CAWUER010000300.1, read on the forward strand.
AAAATGTCCATATCTTTATTGGTTGCGGTACAATAGCCAAATACCGTTATTATAGGTGGATATCGGTTGCCAACCCTGGTTCTTAGGAATCAAATTAAATCACCACAACATATGAACTTCTTTTTCAACTGAAAAAATTAGAATGAGGGTGATACAGATTTTGGTTTTGCGAATATGGTGACAAAATTTGGTAATGGCATTTCATTTCTCTTTATTTAGAGCTTAAAAAATCGATTATTGATAATTTTTTTTAAATTTCATATCTTATATCAAAAAAAGTTGGTCCTAAATTAAATTAATACATTTACGAACTAAAGCGGATGTTGCTGCATCACATTATTAAAGATTGTTTAAGCTTTTTAGAAAATTGAGGTACAGGCTTGTGGTCAAAACAAACTTGTGAATCAATTCGCCGTGAATTTTTATAGTTTTGTAATCTCTATAATTGCTCCTTTTTTAATTCGAAGTATATACGTTTGATTATCAATGAAATTAATTTTTCTATCACGTAAGGTTTTTAAGATACTCGCGTTTGAATATTGAAATATTTGGGTCTCCTCTGTAACGTATTCTTAAGTTGCTCAAACACAATAGTACTCGATTTAGTAAAAATAAGACATCTTTATTCCAAATCTGGTATCCAAATTTTTCTATCGCGTACTGTTTTTGAAATATTGGCGTTTGAAAAACTCAAACTCTACTGTTACGCACTTATATTCTTTATAAATCACACTTAAATTTTCAAACGCGAATATCTCAAAAACAGAACATGCTTGAAAATTGTGGATTGCAGTTTTGGAATCAGGAAGTCCATTTTATATGAAATCAAGTCCTATTTTTTGTGGAAGCAACGGAAGAATACGTAACAGCCCAGGCAGAAAAATACAGACGGGAGAGTGCTGGCAAAGTGCCTTATTAGGTAGTATAAGTGCTGGGAAAGCAATGCAGAAAACTACTCTATCAGCGCCCTAATGATAACCATGGTAAACGGTCTGCCGTAGCGGTTTTTTTAACTCAGTAAAAGAGCTTTTTCAGAGTGCTATTAAAACAACATAACAAAGTACTTTAAGAGCAACATAAAAAAGTACTTTAAAATTACTCAAATGATGTCCAAGGTGAACGGTATGCCGTTTATATTTTTAGTCACTAATGTATAATAAAAATAAATAAAAAATCTATTTGGAATGTTTATAAGTTTTATTAAAACAATTTTTTTAAAATCAGTATCGATATAGTACGATAGTTTTAGATTTTTTAAATATATGCAGATACCGAAACGAATCGTAAAAAAAATTAAAAGTTTACTTCAAAAGTTAAATTAACATTTAACAGAAAATTAAATTAAAATTAAATTAAATGAAAATTAAATAAAAAATAATATGAAAGATTAAATTAAATAAAAAATTAAATGAAAAATTAAGTAAGAAATGTCAACTTAGCGGGAACTGCGACCACCATTTCTGTCTTTGGCAGCAGACAACCATCGGCTTGTTTTAGAAATTACTACTTTATCGTTTTCATTTGGAAATTGTTTAAGAAGAGCATCTGAAATATAAATAAAAAAATTACTAATTGTACGCTTTATTTGGTAATTTTATATATGTCAACAAACCACACTTACATACGATTAAGCAAAACAGTGCGATTATTACCTTTTAGTTCTTTATATGTTTGAGTGCTACTAAAATTATGTTTTGAAACACCCTTAGAGGGTTTTCCACAGGCACTGAACATCAATTGGAGTTCCTTTGACATTAAAAAACCCAGGAAACCCCCAATTGCATCGTAAATCTTATTTGTGTGAGTTGTAAAATTCAAAATTAGTCTCTGCAAAAAAAAAAATACAATTAAAGAATTAAACATTTAAATAACAAAATTGAGTTACCAAATTTTCTGCGAATTCCTTTTCATTTTTGACTTTGTTGTCAAATTCTAAAAACGTCTTTAAATCACTGATAGGAGCTTCTAAATTTAATTTTTTTTGAGTCTCAATAAAAGATTGATTGGACTTATTCTGTGCAGCAAAGTTTATTTGTGATATCAATCAAAAATAGCTAAAAATTTTCGTGACCCCCTCCGATTTTGATGAAATTTGGTTTAGTTGTAACACTAAGTGATAAACTAATGCACAATTATTTTCAGCCCTCTAAGTAAACAGTGGGCGAAAACACGGAGGGTCAAAATTTCCCCCAAAATCTCCCAGTCGCGACACTTTGCACCGTAAAAACTTAATATCGTTGGTTCTATTATAGCTAGAAAGCCTATTTTTTGTTTGTTTTGAAGCTCATAATATGCTCTACAAGACCTACCAAAACCAAAAAATTTTCGAAAAAATTAAGGGTTACCTCCCTTATTTTAAGGTCGAGATATAGGGAGGAGAAAATGGGGAGGATGGTATCCCCCGATTTTTTTTTTTACTTGATAATCTTATAGAGAAAGTCCTAAAGATAATATTCTAAAATTTTTAAGTTGGGACAACAGTGGGATCGCTCAAAATCAAAATTTTTCACAATTTTCCCCAAAATCTCCAAATCGCAACACTCTTTAACCTTAAAAATTTAATATCATAAGTGCTTTTGTAGCTACAGAGCCATTTTTTTTTGTTTTAAAGCTTATAATACGCTCTACAAGACATACCAAAACCAAAAAATTTTCCAAAAAAAGGAATTGGTGCCCCCCTTATTTGAAGGTCATGGCAAAGGGTGGAGGAAATGGGGGGAAGTATCCCCCGATTTTTTTTTTACTTGGGATTCTCAAAGTGCAAGTCCTAATGAACATAGTCTACAATTTTTATGTTGGGACAACAATGGGAGCGACCAAAATCAAAATTTTTCAAAATTTTCCCCGAAAATCATCAAAACTCGACATTCTTGCGCCTCCCATTGGAGTCCCAAGATAAAACTTTCAGGATATGCTCTCTAGAACTTACTCTTAAAAAAAAAAACAAGGTAAAAAAAAAAATTAGGGGATACTATCCCCCATTTCCCCCACCCCTTGCCACGATCTTATAATACAAGAGGCACCCCTATTTTTTTTGTAATAGTAATATTATAGGGCATATTAAGAGCTTTAAAACCAAAAATGGACTCTGTAGCTACAATACAGTCCACGATATTAAATTTGTAATGGGCAAGAGTGTCGCGATTTGGAGATTTTGGGGGAAATTGTGAAAAATTTTGATTTTGGTCGATCTGATTGTTGTCCCAACACAAAAATTTTAGGATATGTTCATTAGGACTTGCACTTTGAGAATACCAAGTAAAAAAAAATCGGGGGATACTTTCCCCCCATTTCCTCCACCCTTTGCCACGACCTTTAAATAAGGGGAGCACCCTTCCTTTTTTTCTAAAATTTTTTGGTTAAGGTAGGTATTGTAGAGCGTGCTATAAGCTTTAAAACAAACAAAAATGGACTCTGTAGCTACAATAGCACATATGATATTAAATTTTTAAGGTTAAAGAGTGTTGCGATTTGGAGATTTTAGGGGAAATTGTGAAAAATTTTGATTTTGAGTGATCCCATTGTTGTCCCAACTTAAAAATTTAAGAATATATTCTTTAGGACTTTCTCTATAAGATTATCAATTAAAAAAAAAATCGGGGGATACCATCCTCCCCATTTTCTCCTCCCTTTATCACGACCTTAAAATAAGGGTGGTAACCCTTATTTTTTTTCGAAAATTTTTTGGTTATGGTAGGTCTTATAGAGCATATTATGAGCTTCAAAACAGACCAAAAATTGGCTTTCTAGCTATAATAGAACCAACGATATTAAGTTTTTAAGGTGAAAAGTGTCGCGATTGGGAGATTTTGGGGGAAATTTTGACCCTCCGTATTTTCGGCCCCTGTTGACTTAGAGGGCTGAAAATTTGCATTTGTTAGTTTTTTAAGTAGTGTAATAACTTAAGCAAATTTCATCAATATCGGAGGGGGTCAAGAATATTCATGATTGATTTCACTAATAATGACCCTTATAGCGTATAAGATACTTCTTCGAAGTCCTTTGACTTCCTTATTCAGGCTTATCATATGATTATTTACTTCTTTCTTATACTGGATAAAATCTAAAAAAATAAATAAATATAAAATAAATCATATACATCTATTAACGTCATTGTAGCAAAACAAAATTTAAGAAGCCAAACATTTTTTCTAAAGAAAAAACTAAAGTATATATATTATGATCAGTGATCGATTCTAAGACATTCTGGGACATCGTCCGTCTGTAGAGGATACGAAACAGTCCAAAATAAAATAGCTAGACTTCTGAGGTCTGGCAAGAATACAGTTACGAGTGGCTAACTCAGGCTTTAAGTTAGAATAATATGATCCGCTGCTCCAACATACAAAACTTAAAACACAATTGAGGCAGCAAGTGGAAACAATTACAGTCGAACTCGGTTATAACGAATTCTCGGTTATAACGAACTAATTCTAAAGTCCCGACGTTTTGCCAACAATTTTCACACAAAATACTTATTTTATAACGAACTCGGTTATAACGAATCCTCGGTTAAAACGAACTACGCTTATAACGAACAATTTTTACTGGTCCCTCGGAGTTCGTTATAACCGGGTTTGACTGTATTTGGTTCTGTAAATACCGCTATGCTACAAAATTCAAAATTTTTTTTTACTTTGCAGTTGCTACTTTGGCTGTGATTAATAACTAAGGGCAAAAAAAAATAGTACATAGAAAAATACTTTGGCCAATATAAGATAAGATTTTCTTAAAGAAGAATTAAAACTACTTAAATAAGTTAAAAAAATTTTCAAGTTACTTCCATGTCTTACAATCGTTTAAAAAAACACAGGTTTTTAACCAAACAAGAAAATGAAAACTGTAAGCTCTGTGAAGTTAATATGATGTAAATTTAATATTTTTCTATTCAAGCAGATATGGAAAATGACACCCAAGATAGTGAAGAAATTGAAATGGAAGACAATGAATTGATAATTCCGTGCTATAGAGCTGAGGAACATGATGACTTCTTTGAACATCAAAATTTTGATTTAACGGATGAAGAAATTAGCAGTTCTTGTAGTTTTAGCTCTTCTGAAGAAGCTTCTTCTTACGACTTTATACCTAATGTACCTGTAACGGATTTTAGCTCCCTAGAAAATGGCCATTTACAGCAAAAAATTATAAATTGGGTATTAAGAAACATAAATGTTCTTACCCAAAAATCGATTGACGAAATTTTAAGGGTGTTTAGATCCGAAGGTTTCACATACCTCCCAAAGTGTAGTAAAACTTTGCTTGGAACTTCAGGTTTAAACAGTGAGTCAAAAATCATGATCAGCTCTGATGATACCCTAGGTCAATTTCAATACTTTGGAATAAAACCAAGTCTTGACAAAACCATATATCCTGAACTGTACCACGAAAATGAAATAAATTTAATTGTTCATGTTGACGGTATGGATATATTTAATAAATCTAAGAAAGGTTTCTGGTCCATAATGGGGAAAGTTTTTTCCATAAACTATAGAACCAAGCAATTTCTAATAGGTTTATATTTTGGGAATTCCAAACCTCAATCACCGGGAAAATTTTTAAAAGAATTCATTTTAGAAAGTAATGCATTAACCAATGAAGGTATGAATTTTATTTATAACTAGCTGGCCCGGTCCGCGTTGCTGGCCCAAATATAAGATCAGTGATATATTTCGTATCGCTTCAAATATATAGCCCTTCAAAAAAGGGTCATGAATTTCTTGGCTTCCCGAGTAAAAATAATTTAATATGATCTTATATACTTTTATATAGTCATATTATTTCATATATGATCATGTGTGACACTATGTATTGCAAGATAAATTTATATAATAAATTTTAATGTGGGATTTTTTTAAGATATCGCCATACGTAACTATATGTTGTAACATCTGGTCCCATGCATCATTTTAAATTTCTAAGTGTTTTATATAAAATTTTATATGCCTCCATTATTTTTTAATTTTTTTAAGTTTTTTCCAAGAACATATTTTTATCGCAAATATTTTTAAAGTGTTTTATATAAAATTTCATATGACTTCATATTTTTTTATTTTTCTAACATTTTTCCAAGCACCACTTTTTTATCACGAATATTTTATAAGTGTTTTATATAAAATTTTATATGACACCATTTTTAAAAATTTAATTTAAAATTAAAGTTTTTCCAAGAACAAATTTTTTTGAAAATATTTTCTAAGTGTTTTATATAAAATTTAACATGAATCCATTTTTTGAAATTTTTCTAAGTTTTTTTCAAGAACAACTTGTTTTTATTATTTAAATTTTTCAACTTTTTATTAAAAACTAAAAAAAACATCCGATTTATAAAATTGTATAAATTTTAATATAATTGGATATAATTTTATATCATTGGATTAGACCAAAACTCGTATCAAAGTCGATGTAAAGTTATATAAACTGATATTTTTAGATATTATTCGATCAAATCTTATGAAACCATTTTTCGTATAAGATTATATCAAAATAGACACGAACCCATATTAAATTATATATTGTGTCATATCAATTTTTTTACTCGGGTTAGAAAAAATTGTAGGCGTAGTTTTAAAGACCCGATTAGCTAGATAATCATCTTCAAATTATATTTTAGGAAATAAAAAAAAAAATAACCATGTCTTCGACTTTGCGTACTGTACAAATTCAAAACTTCTTTAGTATCATTACGAACAACACAAAAATAAATTACGCATATTCCTCGTTCTTATCGTGTGCTATTGTCTTGAGTTCAAACAAACCTTTATAGTTTTCCCGAATTTTTCATTTTTTAGGTTCATTTAAAAAAAATGAAAAATTTAAATTTCCTTAAATTAAAACTATAATCAATATAAAAAAATCAGTCCAGTCATTAGTAGTCGACATATTTAGACAAAAGTGGGCGCTAAATTTGTGTGGTAAGTTAAAATTGTACATATGGTAAAAATCCCAAAGGATTTAAAATCATTTTTATCAAGTTTAAGCGGAATATATTAAAAAATATTTTTTTTAATAGATCGAATTAGAATAAAAATAAAAACGAATTTTAGATATATCGAAAAAAGTGACCGGGGACAATTTTGCTTTCCAAACAATTATATGGAACATTGCAAACATTTAAAGCAATTAGCCACATCGGACCAGGCGTTCTCAAGTGTTGCAAATTTTAAGGATGTTGGAAAATGTGGGCTTTTAAGTGGGGTAGGCCAATAATTATTTCAAAATCCTTACTTGGACTATTTTGATCATTAAAGAAAAAATTTAACAAATCAGGCCAGTCTTTCTTCGATGTGCGAGTGGACAATTTATCTTTCCGTAAAAACCTTAGTTGTACTATCACGAACGTCAACAAATATTACTAATAGCCAAATCGGCCCTGCCGTTCTTCTATTTTAGATATATCGAAATAAAAGTGGCGTGAACAAATTTTATTTTCGTTTTAACCTAAATTGGAATATGACGAAAATTAAAAAAAAAATTAAGTCCAGCGGTTCTCCGATTTCAGATATATCGAAAAAAGGAGGCGTGATTAATTTGTTTTTTCAACAAAAAAAACCAAAGAAAAACATTAAAAAAAATAAGACGAACTTAAAGAAAAATATTATCCAAATCGGTCAGTTCTCAAGTGATGCGTTTACCAACGAACTACATATGATTTTTATTTATATTATATTATTCTATATTTTATTTTTCTATGGAGTAAATTTTATATATATCGAAAAAAAGGAGAGGGTGGACAACTTATCTTACCGTAAAACCTTATTTGAATTTAACCAACTCGGTCCATCCATTCAAAAGTGGGCATAGAAGTGGAAAATTATTCTTTCCGAAAAATTTTTGCTGGACTATGACGAACATTAAAAACAAAATTAGATAAATTGATCCACCCATTCGGAAAAAGTAAGCGGTGTGCACAATTTTTCTTTTCTTAAACATTTTTTGTGGACTATAACCAAATCGGTCTAGCCGTCTTAGTTCTTTCGATACATAGCAAAAAGTGGGCGTAGAAAATTCTACTACCTATAAAAACCTCATTTGTAATTTTTTTTTTTTGTAAAAATCAAAGTTGGAATATGATGAAAATGCATTTTAAAAATAATTGTCAAATTAGTCCAGCCATTCTCAGATTTTAGATAAACTAAAAAAGTGGGCGTAAAAGTGGGCGTGGTCGATTTTTTTTTTCAGCAGAAACTTAAATTGGATTACTACGAACATTTAACAAAAAAATTACCCAAATCGGTGCAGCTGTTTTCCTTTTTTAGTTAAATTGAAAAAAGTGGGCGTAAAAGTGGGCATGGTCAAGTTTTCTTTACGTAAAAACCTAAGTTGGACTATGACGAACATTTCAAAATAAAAATTGTCCAAATCGGTCCAGCCGTTCTCAACTGATGCGGTTACCAACGAACGACAATTGATTTTTATTTATATAGATATAATACAATAATTTTAGTTCTCTTTTTTTTTAAAAAAATGTTTTACGGTGAATGGAAAATATTACAAATTTAAAGTACTCGCTTTTTGCTGTGACATGCCGGCCAGGGCTTTCATTAAGTGTACCAAAAGCCACACTGGATTTTTTTCTTGTGAAAGATGCAATGTTAAAGGCGAAACTGTTAATAGAACGCGAGTTTTTAAAGAAGTAAATTGCGAAGAACGTACTTTGGAGTCGTTCAGACAAAAAACGAATCTTGATCATCACACAAGTAAAGAAAATAGTCCATTACTAGATATAATTAATTTTGATCTAGTCAAATTCGTAATACTTGATGAAATGCATATCGTGGAACTATATTCAATTTGAGCTATCTGCTCGGTTGACGAAAATGAGTTTTTGATGGCAAAATGTTCGCTGGCATAAGTGTCATCTATGGTATTAATTTCAGAACAAAAAAAATATTTTAAGACTATTTTATTCCAAAAATAGCATGAGCTTTGTGAAACCATGTTTTTTTACAAATAAAAATTTGAGCTATCTACAGTTTAGTTTACTAGGGTAAACTTTTAAATTTAAATTTTTTTATATTATCACTTTTTTTACGGTGTTTCCATCAATAAAAATAATGGCAGTTTTTTTTTTTGAAAGTTTCAACTCCTTTCCGCGGTTAAAAACGCGGTTTTTGAACCATATTTCGATGCGGAGCAAAATCGGTTGAACTTTTTGCATATTTTATTTGTCCATTCGATTGTACAGCAAACACAAGTGTTATGACATTTTTCGCAAGCTTCATGAAGGTTCCAAATAATGGCGATAAAGCGCGAAAAAATCGATGATTTAAAAAAAAATTAAAAAGTATTTTTTTAACACCTGTAACGGAAGGGCTTTAAAAACTGAGAAATATGGTACCAAATTCACATTTTTATCATAATCCGTTAAAAAGTTATAAAGCTTTAAAGTCTATATTTAATGAGCTATCTGCTTAGGTTGATTAATTTCAAATAAAAAAGGTTGAGCTATCTGCTGTAACTCAGCGAATAATACGAATTTTTACAACCAAAGCACGTGTAAAATTTAAGAGTAATTATTAATTAATATTGTAAAAGATCGGCCGACAAAAAGTTTAAAAATACGCGAATGCGACGGTTTTTTTGCTCTCCTGAAAAGTAATGTTTTTTTAGATAGCTCAAATTGAATATAGTTTAACGATATGCTTTATCTCGGAATTGGAAAGTTTTTGCTCCAAAAGTTGATTTTAAGAAATTCAGTGTCATTTGTTTCACATGAAAATGTTGCTATTTTACAAAACAACTTTTTTCATATATCTAAAGATATAACAGAAGAATTTCAGAGAAAATCTTTCGATTTAATTAATATAGGCAATTGGAAAGCCACACAGTTCCGGTTTTTTCTATTATATGCACTCAAAAAAGTATGTCGGTAAAATCTACTACAAAAGACAGTTGTTTTGACTACATTTTGTTGTTGAAAAGGCGTCCACTACATATTACGGTAAAAACAACTGAACATGTTGTTGTTTTTAACTATTGATTTTCAACTACAAAATGTAGTAAAAACTACTACAAAACTGTTTAATACAGTTGTTTTTACTATAATTGCCTGAAATTTTATTTAAAAAATTTCTTAAACGTTTAAATGATTGATATTTATTTATTTAAAAAGCAATTCATTTCAGTTGGTTGTATAGAATTTCGACATGATGACAATTTTTTGGAGTATTTATCTGGAATTTTAGAAGAAAAAAATTATATTAATAAAATGTTAAACAAAATAAATTGATTGTATTTACCTTTGTTTTTTTAATAGTTTATTTTAAATTTCCACCGCTTCTGATCAAAATTTGTCTGGAATAAAAAAAAAAAGAAATGCTTTGGTAGAATTGATTTATAAAAAAAAATAATTAATTTGCAATGTTTCAAAAAAGTATGTATGTACCTGGTCTGTTGTGTATACAAAGAAAAGAAAGATGGCACGCTCATAAGTAAACAAAACACCGCATTTTATTTTGGGTTTTTTCCGATAGGTTTTTACGCACGCTTATGTGAGCGCTATATTATACACACTTGTTATCTTATTTATCCACTTATTTTCTTTCGCTCAAAAATATTTTTCCAAAAACATATTTTTTGTTATAATTAAATTTAATAAATTGTAATTTAATTTATTTAGATATTATTTATTTGGCATAAAAATAATTCCTTCCGCATCCCGCACAACCAACTCGTTAGACACATTCGTTTGCAATAAAAATTTCTAGAAAAAAACGAGTTTTTAGAAAAAAACTAAAAACAACTACATAAATCAACTATTGCTACAGTGTAGTATATTTTTTGTAGTTACTTTTTGAAACTACTACAAAAAAAAGTTGTTTGAGATTGTTTCATACAAAAACGACCGAAATTGTAGTTAAAAACAACAGCTACTACTTACTACACAAACGACCGTCATGTAGTAACTGCAATAATTTTCTGAGTGTGGTGGTGGTATAATTTTAAAAAACATAATGAAATATGATCAGTATAGGCATTTTTTACTTCTGTATACAGCCTGTCGCATTTTGTCATCGAGTAAATTAGCCACTTTAAAATCCGGCTACGCTAAGAAGATTTTAAAAAAATTTTGTTGAAATTATGCCAGATTTGTATGGTCCAAATTCACAAACAATGAATATACACAACTTAATTCATATAGCAGATGACGTTGTTAATATGGGAGCGCCTTTATCACAATTTTCTGCTTTTGATTTCGAAAATAGTTTGGGTTATATAAAGAGTATTATAAAGGGTCCAACCAACCCTATTGCTCAAATTCATAGAAAACTACATACTTTTCATTCCCATAATTCAGGAAATAATATTCCTTTAGTTTATCCGATTAATACATTATCTAAATATTCCCTTGGATATGTTAAAGAAACCTCTAACTCGAGAGTGGTTTTTTCTTTTGTAAATATTCATGGATTTAAAGTTACATCCACCCATCCTGATAACGTATGTTTACTGCAAAATGGAAATGTGATAGTTGTTAAAGAAATTTTTAGTAAAAAACGTTCAAAATACAAAGGTGATGATATTTTTTTGAAAGGAAACATTTTTAAAGAAAACGAAGATTTTTTCGAATTTCCACTGCCATCACGAGAAATAGGATTATATACTGTTCGAGATTTGGATAAAAATAATATAGAAGTAAATATTCATATGGTCGAATTTAAGTGTATTCTTACTAAAGTTTATAATGAAACAATTGCTATTACTCTTTTACATAAATAATTATTATTCAGCATGTAAAATAAATGAAATGGTTAAAAAATAAATGATTTATAAATCAATATTTTAATTTGGTTGAAAATAGTACTGGTAAAACCCTTTCCTATATGTAATTGCATACCACTTTATATACAAAAAAATTAAGTGCTTTACCAGCGCTTTATATTAAAATTTGGTCGAAAAAAAACTCCGGCAAAGAACTGGCAAAGCCCTTTCCTATGTGTAATTGCATACCACTGTATATACTAAAAATAAAGTGCTTTACCAAAGCCATATTTTTTGTACCGTCATATTTTTCTGTTTGGGAGTGGACCCCTAAAAGTGCTTTTTTTACTTTTTAACAGCGAATATCTCAAAAACGGTACGTGCTAGAAAAATTTGGACGGTAGATTTGGAAGCAGGAGACCAAAATCTATAAGGACCAGTTAGAAATTTCACTGGAAGGTTTTTGCTGTCGAACAGTGTTTTTAGTGTAAATATTACAAAAAAATACTCTTTCAATCAATCTTACAAAAATAAGTGAAAAAAGAACTTCTAGTTTAGAAGTTCTAAATCACCAAATAAAAATGACATAATCACACCCAAAATGCCAAGAAATATGTACTTCTAAAGAAGTGATGAAAAGAGTGCTTCCAAAAGGTCAAGTTATATTAACATCCGGATCACTACTTCAGAAGTTGTGATAAAAACACTAGTGATATATGTTATACTTAAGTGTCAATCTTTCGCCACTGAAAAGTGGCGATAAAAAGAACATACTTTGTGTGTCACGCCCATATTAAATTCATCAATGTTTCAGTTGAAGAAGAAGTACATCTGGTTCATAAGTTGTGGTGAATTTTGTAGTGGATGGTAAGCTCTTTTTTTGCTGGGTAGTACATCCTTTTTTTTGACCAAAAAATTTTTTTCTGATTTTTGTTATTTTTTAATTGATATCCCGAGTAAAAAAGTTCCTATATAGTTGTATACAATTTTATAAACATCATATATGATTAAATAGAATTATATAGAATTTGATGCGAAAAATGAGTCGATAAAACTATATAAAATTTGATCAATGTTTCATATATTTTGATAAATTTTTTATATAATTATATGCGAAATTTGGACCCCTATTTTTATATAATAATAGCAAAATTATATAATTAGATATAATTATATAAAAATATATAAAATTGTATAAAACTGTATAAAACTATATAAAGTTACATAAAATTATATCAAGTTTTATATAAATCATAAAATTTTGTTTTAATTATATATAATTATATATAATTTTATGTAACTTTATATAGTTTTATACAGTTTTATACAATTTTATATTTTTTTATATAATTATATCTAATTATATAAATTTGCTGTTGTTATATAAAAATAGGGGTCCAAATTTCGCATAAAATTATATAAAAAATTTATCAAAATATATGAAACATTGATCAAATTTTATATAGTTTTATCGACTCATTTTTCGCATCAAATTCTATATAATTCTATTTAATCATATATAATGTTTATAAAATTATATACAACTATATAGGAACTTTTTTACTCGGGATTTTATTTAGAATTTCACGCTCGACACATTGACGCTAAAATTTTGTAAATCGGTCCAGTAGTTTTGGAGTTATAGAGATTTTACCATATTTTTTCTTACGCACTGACTATGGTTGGCAAGTTTGTCGAAAAATATTTTTTTACGGGGTAAAAATTTGGGTTACATATTCTGAAAGAGCATAAAAAGATGGGACGTATAGGTCTCCGACCCAAATCGGGCCTATATTTACCGAGCTATTGACGAAAAACCAAATTGTGGCAACCCTTGAGAGAATTTGAAATTTTAATTTTTCTCAAATCAAAAAAATCTTAAAATCGTTATATCTCCGAAACTACTGGACGGCTTTACAAAACTTTAGCATCAATGTGTCGAGCGTGAAATTCTACATAAAATAGATGAAAAATATCGAGTAAAAAAATTTCAAAGTTTTTCGACAAAAAAAGCAGTGGTTAGTACATCCTTTTTTTTGACCAAAAATTTTTTTTTTGATTTTTGTTATTTTTTAATTGCTATTTTATTTAGAATTTCACGCTCGACACATTGACGCTAAAATTTTGTAAATCGGTCCAGTAGTTTTGGAGTTATAGCGATTTTACCATATTTTTTCTTACGCACTGACTATGGTTGGCAAGTTTGTCGAAAAATATTTTTTTACGGGGTAAAAATTTGGGTTACATATTCTGAAAGAGCATAAAAAGATGGGACGTATAGGTCTCCGACCCAAATCGGGCCTATATTTACCGAGCTATTGACGAAAAACCAAATTGTGGCAACCCTTGAGAGAATTTGAAATTTTAATTTTTCTCAAATCAAAAAAATCTTCAAATCGTTATATCTCCAAAACTACTGGACGGATTTACAAAACTTTAGCATCAATGTGTCGAGCGTGAAATTCTACATAAAATAGATGAAAAATATCGAGTAAAAAAATTTCAAAGTTTTTCGACAAAAAAAGCAGTGGTTAGTACATCCTTTTTTTTTTGACCAAAAAACTTTTTTTTGATTTTTGTTATTTTTTAATTGCTATTTTATTAAGAATTTCACGCTCGACACATTGACGCTAAAATTTTGTAAATCGGTCCAGTAGTTTTGGAGTTATAGCGATTTTACCATATTTTTTCTTACGCACTGACTATGGTTGGCAAGTTTGTCGAAAAATATTTTTTTACGGGGTAAAAATTTGGGTTACATATACTGAAAGAGCATAAAAAGATGGGACGTATAGGTCTCCGACCCAAATCGGGCCAATATTTACCGAGCTATTGACGAAAAACCAAATTGTGGCAACCCTTGAGAGAATTTGAAATTTTAATTTTTCTCAAATCAAAAAAATCTGTAAATCGTTATATCTCCGAAACTACTGGACGGATTTTTTTGACCAAAAAATTTTTTTTGATTTTTGTTATTTTTTAATTGCTATTTTATTTAAAATTTCACGCTCGACACATTGACGCTAAAATTTTGTAAATCGGTCCAGTAGTTTTGGAGTTATAGCGATTTTACCATATTTTTTCTTACGCACTGACTATGGTTGGCAAGTTTGTCGAAAAATATTTTTTTACGGGGTAAAAATTTGGGTTACATATTCTGAAAGAGCATAAAAAGATGGGACGTATAAGTGTCAATGTGTCGAGCGTGAAATTCTACATAAAATAGATGAAAAATATCGAGTAAAAAAATTTCAAAGTTTTTCGACAAAAAAAGCAGTGGTTAGTACATCCATTTTTTTTTGACCAACAAATTTTTTTTTTTGATTTTTGTTATTTTTTAATTGCTATTTTATTAAGAATTTCACGCTCGACACATTGACGCTAAAATTTTGTAAGAGTAAAAAAATTTCAAAGTTTTTCGACAAAAAAAGCAGTGGTTAGTTAGTACATCCTTTTTTTTTTTTGACCAAAAATTTTTTTTTTGATTTTTGTTATTTTTTAATTGCTATTTTATTTAGAATTTCACGCTCGACACATTGACGCTAAAATTTTGTAAATCGGTCCAGTAGTTTTGGAGTTATAGCGATTTTACCATATTTTTTCTTACGCACTGACTATGGTTGGCAAGTTTGTCGAAAAATATTTTTTTACGGGGTAAAAATTTGGGTTACATATTCTGAAAGAGCATAAAAAGATGGGACGTATAGGTCTCCGACCCAAATCGGGCCTATGTTTACCGAGCTATTGACGAAAAACCAAATTGTGGCAACCCTTGAGAGAATTTGAAATTTTAATTTTTCTCAAATCAAAAAAATCTTAAAATCGTTATATCTCCGAAACTACTGGACGGATTTACAAAACTTTAGCATCAATGTGTCGAGCATGAAATTCTACATAAAATAGATGAAAAATATCGAGTAAAAAAAATTTCAAAGTTTTTCGACAAAAAAAGCAGTGGTTAGTACATCCTTTTTTTTGACCAAAAAATTTTTTTTTGATTTTTGTTATTTTTTAATTGCTATTTTATTAAGAATTTTACGCTCGACACATTGACGCTAAAATTTTGTAAATCGGTCCAGTAGTTTTGGAGTTATAGCGATTTTTCCATATTTTTTCTTACGCACTGACTATGGTTGGCAAGTTTGTCGAAAATATTTTTCTACGGGGTAAAAATTTGGGTTACATATTCTGAAAGAGCATAAAAAGATGGGACGTATAGGTCTCCGACCCAAATCGGGCCTATATTTACCGAGCTATTGACGAAAAACCAAATTGTGGCAACCCTTGAGAGAATTTGAAATTTTAATTTTTCTCAAATCAAAAAAATCTTAAAATCGTTATATCTACGAAACTACTGGACGGATTTACGAAACTTTAGCATCAATGTGTCGAGCGTGAAATTCTACATAAAATAAATGAAAAATATCGAGTAAAAAAATTTCAAAGTTTTTCGACAAAAAAAGCAGCGGTTAGTACATCCTTTTTTTTTACCAAAAAATTTTTTTTTGATTTTTGTTATTTTTTAATTGCTATTTTATTTAGAATTTCACGCTCGACACATTGACGCTAAAATTTTGTAAATCGGTCCAGTAGTTTTGGAGTTATAGCGATTTTACCATATTTTTTCTTATGCACTGACTATGGTTGGCAAGTTTGTCGAAAAATATTTTTTTACGGGGTAAAAATTTGGGTTACATATTCTGAAAGAGCATAAAAAGATGGGACGTATAGGTCTCCGACCCAAATCGGGCCTATATTTACCGAGCTATTGACGAAAAACCAAATTGTGGCAACCCTTGAGAGAATTTGAAATTTTAATTTTTCTCAAATCAAAAAAATCTTAAAATCGTTATATCCAAAAAAAGCAGTGGTAAGTACATCCTTTTTTTTTTACCAAAAATTTTTTTTTGATTTTTGTTATTTTTTAATTGCTATTTTATTTAGAATTTCACGCTCGACACATTGACGCTAAAATTTTGTAAATCGGTCCAGTAGTTTTGGAGTTATAGCGATTTTACCATATTTTTTCTTACGCACTGACTATGGTTGGCAAGTTTGTCGAAAAATATTTTTTTACGGGGTAAAAATTTGGGTTACATATTCTGAAAGAGCATAAAAAGATGGGACGTATAGGTCTCCGACCCAAATCGGGCCTATATTTACCGAGCTATTGACGAAAAACCAAATTGTGGCAACCCTTGAGAGAATTTGAAATTTTAATTTTTCTCAAATCAAAAAAATCTTAAAATCGTTATATCTCCGAAACTACTGGACGGATTTACAAAACTTTAGCATCAATGTGTCGAGCGTGAAATTCTACATAAAATAGATGAAAAATATCGAGTAAAAAAATTTCAAAGTTTTTCGACAAAAAATTTTTTTTTTTGATTTTTGTTATTTTTTAATTGCTATTTTATTTAGAATTTCACGCTTGACACATTGACGCTAAAATTTTGTAAATCGGTCCAGTAGTTTTGGAGTTATAGCGATTTTACCATATTTTTTCTTACGCACTGACCATGGTTGGCAAGTTTGTCGAAAAATATTTTTTTACGGGGTAAAAATTTGGGTTACATATTCTGAATGAGCATAAAAAGATGGTACGTATAGGTCTCCGACCCAAATCGGGCCTATATTTACCGAGCTATTGACGAAAAACCAAATTGTGGCAACCCTTGAGAGAATTTGAAATTTTAATTTTTCTCAAATCAAAAAAATCTTAAAATCGTTATATCTCCGAAACTACTTGACGGATTTACAAAACTTTAGCATCAATGTGTCGAGCGTGAAATTCTACATAAAATAGATGAAAAATATCGAGTAAAAAAATTTCAAAGTTTTTCGACAAAAAAAGCAGTGGTTAGTTAGTACATCCTTTTTTTTTGACCAAAAATTTTTTTTTGATTTTTGTTATTTTTTAATTGCTATTTTATTTAGAATTTCACGCTCGACACATTGACGCTAAAATTTTGTAAATCGGTCCAGTAGTTTTGGAGTTATAGCGATTTTACCATATTTTTTCTTACGCACTGACTATGGTTGGCAAGTTTGTCGAAAAATATTTTTTTACGGGGTAAAAATTTGGGTTACATATTCTGAAAGAGCATAAAAAGATGGGACGTATAGGTCTCCGACCCAAATCGGGCCTATATTTACCGAGCTATTGACGAAAAATCAAATTGTGGCAACCCTTGAGAGAATTTGAAATTTTAATTTTTCTCAAATCAAAAAATCTTAAAATCGTTATATCTCCGAAACTACTTGACGGATTTACAAAACTTTAGCATCAATGTGTCGAGCGTGAAATTCTACATAAAATAGATGAAAAATATGGAGTAAAAAAATTTCAAAGTTTTTCGACAAAAAAAGCAGTGGTTAGTACATCCTTTTTTTTGGACCAAAAAATTTTTTTGAGTTATAGCGATTTTACCATATTTTTTTTTACGCACTGACTATGGTTGGCAAGTTTGTCGAAAAATATTTTTTTACGGGGTAAAAATTTGGGTTACATATTCTGAAAGAGCATAAAAAGATGGGACGTATAGGTCTCCGGACCAAATCGGGCCTATATTTACCGAGCTATTGACGAAATACCAAATTGTTGCAACCCTTGAGAGAATTTGAAATTTTAATTTTTCTCAAATCAAAAAAATCTTAAAATCGTTATATCTCCGAAACTACTGGACGGATTTACAAAACTTTAGCATCAATGTGTCGAGCGTGAAATTCTACATAAAATAGATGAAAAATATCGAGTAAAAAAATTTCAAAGTTTTTCGACAAAAAAAGCAGTTAGTACATCCTTTTTTTTTGACCAAAAAATTTTTTTTTGATTTTTGTTATTTTTTAATTGCTATTTTATTTAGAATTTCACGCTCGACACATTGACGCTAAAATTTTGTAAATCGGTCCAGTAGTTTTGGAGTTATAGCGATTTTACCATATTTTTTCTTACGCACTGACTATGGTTGGCAAGTTTGTCGAAAAATATTTTTTTATGGTGTAAAAATTTGGGTTACATATTCTGAAAGAGCATAAAAAGATGGGACGTATAGGTCTCCGACCCAAATCGGGCCTATATTTACCCAGCTATTGACGAAAAACCAAATTGTGGCAACCCTTGAGAGAATTTGAAATTTGAATTTTTCTCAAATCAAAAAAATCTTAAAATCGTTATATCTCCGAAACTACTGGACGGATTTACAAAACTTTAGCATCAATGTGTCGAGCGTGAAATTCTACATAAAATAGATGAAAAATATCGAGTAAAAAAATTTCAAAGTTTTTCGACAAAAAAAGCAGTTCCTTTTTTTTGACCAAAAATTTTTTTTTTGATTTTTGTTATTTTTTAATTGCTATTTTATTTAGAATTTCACGCTCGAAACATTGACGCTAAAATTTTGTAAATCGGTCCAGTAGTTTTGGAGTTATAGCGATTTTACCATATTTTTTCTTACGCACTGACTATGGTTGGCAAGTTTGTCGAAAAATATTTTTTTACGGGGTAAAAATTTGGGTTACATATTCTGAAAGAGCATAAAAAGATGGGACGTATAGGTCTCCGACCCAAATCGGGCCTATATTTACCGAGCTATTGACGAAAAACCAAATTGTGGCAACCCTTGAGAGAATTTGAAATTTTAATTTTTCTCAAATTAAAAAAATCTTCAAATCGTTATATCTCCAAAACTACTGGACGGATTTACAAAACTTTAGCATCAATGTGTCGAGCGTGAAATTCTACATAAAATAGATGAAAAATATCGAGTAAAAAAATTTCAAAGTTTTTCGACAAAAAAAAACAGTGGTTACCCAGCAAAAAATAAACGAAGTGGTTCAAAAATAAATAGTGGCTTTACTACATACAAAGTAGCGATAGGTGCCGAACTTCATATTCCGTAGGAAGTACTTTTAAAATCACATCCAAAAATGCTACAAAATAACAATAAAACATCTTTCACCAGTTCTTTGCTTAATGATTTTGAAGTACCTTTTTCATATGTTCTTAGCAGGGTTGGCAACCGATACCCACCTAGAATAACGGTTTTTGGCTATTGTACCGCAACCAATAAAGATATGGACATTTTCAAAAGCAATTATGAAAGCTGATGAAATTTCTAGTATTTTAAATGTTTCACTTCGTCTTTCTACAGGTTCGATTTCGAAATATCGGTCAATACCTTTATAATACCGTTTGAAACGGTATTATAACGGTATTGGCCTATATAACTAAAACGAACCAGTAGAAACACGAAGTAAAACATTCAAAATACTAGAAATTTTATCAGCTTTCATAATTGCTTTTGAAAATGTCCATATCTTTATTGGTTGCGGTACAATAGCCAAATACCGTTATTATAGGTGGATATCGGTTGCCAACCCTGGTTCTTAGGAATCAAATTAAATCACCACAACATATGAACTTCTTTTTCAACTGAAAAAATTAGAATGAGGGTGATACAGATTTTGGTTTTGCGAATATGGTGACAAAATTTGGTAATGGCATTTCATTTCTCTTTATTTAGAGCTTAAAAAATCGATTATTGATAATTTTTTTTAAATTTCATATCTTATATCAAAAAAAGTTGGTCCTAAATTAAATTAATACATTTACGAACTAAAGCGGATGTTGCTGCATCACATTATTAAAGATTGTTTAAGCTTTTTAGAAAATTGAGGTACAGGCTTGTGGTCAAAACAAACTTGTGAATCAATTCGCCGTGAATTTTTATAGTTTTGTAATCTCTATAATTGCTCCTTTTTTAATTCGAAGTATATACGTTTGATTATCAATGAAATTAATTTTTCTATCACGTAAGGTTTTTAAGATACTCGCGTTTGAATATTGAAATATTTGGGTCTCCTCTGTAACGTATTCTTAAGTTGCTCAAACACAATAGTACTCGATTTAGTAAAAATAAGACATCTTTATTCCAAATCTGGTATCCAAATTTTTCTATCGCGTACTGTTTTTGAAATATTGGCGTTTGAAAAACTCAAACTCTACTGTTACGCACTTATATTCTTTATAAATCACACTTAAATTTTCAAACGCGAATATCTCAAAAACAGAACATGCTTGAAAATTGTGGATTGCAGTTTTGGAATCAGGAAGTCCATTTTATATGAAATCAAGTCCTATTTTTTGTGGAAGCAACGGAAGAATACGTAACAGCCCAGGCAGAAAAATACAGACGGGAGAGTGCTGGCAAAGTGCCTTATTAGGTAGTATAAGTGCTGGGAAAGCAATGCAGAAAACTACTCTATCAGCGCCCTAATGATAACCATGGTAAACGGTCTGCCGTAGCGGTTTTTTTAACTCAGTAAAAGAGCTTTTTCAGAGTGCTATTAAAACAACATAACAAAGTACTTTAAGAGCAACATAAAAAAGTACTTTAAAATTACTCAAATGATGTCCAAGGTGAACGGTATGCCGTTTATATTTTTAGTCACTAATGTATAATAAAAATAAATAAAAAATCTATTTGGAATGTTTATAAGTTTTATTAAAACAATTTTTTTAAAATCAGTATCGATATAGTACGATAGTTTTAGATTTTTTAAATATATGCAGATACCGAAACGAATCGTAAAAAAAATTAAAAGTTTACTTCAAAAGTTAAATTAACATTTAACAGAAAATTAAATTAAAATTAAATTAAATGAAAATTAAATAAAAAATAATATGAAAGATTAAATTAAATAAAAAATTAAATGAAAAATTAAGTAAGAAATGTCAACTTAGCGGGAACTGCGACCACCATTTCTGTCTTTGGCAGCAGACAACCATCGGCTTGTTTTAGAAATTACTACTTTATCGTTTTCATTTGGAAATTGTTTAAGAAGAGCATCTGAAATATAAATAAAAAAATTACTAATTGTACGCTTTATTTGGTAATTTTATATATGTCAACAAACCACACTTACATACGATTAAGCAAAACAGTGCGATTATTACCTTTTAGTTCTTTATATGTTTGAGTGCTACTAAAATTATGTTTTGAAACACCCTTAGAGGGTTTTCCACAGGCACTGAACATCAATTGGAGTTCCTTTGACATTAAAAAACCCAGGAAACCCCCAATTGCATCGTAAATCTTATTTGTGTGAGTTGTAAAATTCAAAATTAGTCTCTGCAAAAAAAAAAATACAATTAAAGAATTAAACATTTAAATAACAAAATTGAGTTACCAAATTTTCTGCGAATTCCTTTTCATTTTTGACTTTGTTGTCAAATTCTAAAAACGTCTTTAAATCACTGATAGGAGCTTCTAAATTTAATTTTTTTTGAGTCTCAATAAAAGATTGATTGGACTTATTCTGTGCAGCAAAGTTTATTTGTGATATCAATCAAAAATAGCTAAAAATTTTCGTGACCCCCTCCGATTTTGATGAAATTTGGTTTAGTTGTAACACTAAGTGATAAACTAATGCACAATTATTTTCAGCCCTCTAAGTAAACAGTGGGCGAAAACACGGAGGGTCAAAATTTCCCCCAAAATCTCCCAGTCGCGACACTTTGCACCGTAAAAACTTAATATCGTTGGTTCTATTATAGCTAGAAAGCCTATTTTTTGTTTGTTTTGAAGCTCATAATATGCTCTACAAGACCTACCAAAACCAAAAAATTTTCGAAAAAATTAAGGGTTACCTCCCTTATTTTAAGGTCGAGATATAGGGAGGAGAAAATGGGGAGGATGGTATCCCCCGATTTTTTTTTTTACTTGATAATCTTATAGAGAAAGTCCTAAAGATAATATTCTAAAATTTTTAAGTTGGGACAACAGTGGGATCGCTCAAAATCAAAATTTTTCACAATTTTCCCCAAAATCTCCAAATCGCAACACTCTTTAACCTTAAAAATTTAATATCATAAGTGCTTTTGTAGCTACAGAGCCATTTTTTTTTGTTTTAAAGCTTATAATACGCTCTACAAGACATACCAAAACCAAAAAATTTTCCAAAAAAAGGAATTGGTGCCCCCCTTATTTGAAGGTCATGGCAAAGGGTGGAGGAAATGGGGGGAAGTATCCCCCGATTTTTTTTTTACTTGGGATTCTCAAAGTGCAAGTCCTAATGAACATAGTCTACAATTTTTATGTTGGGACAACAATGGGAGCGACCAAAATCAAAATTTTTCAAAATTTTCCCCGAAAATCATCAAAACTCGACATTCTTGCGCCTCCCATTGGAGTCCCAAGATAAAACTTTCAGGATATGCTCTCTAGAACTTACTCTTAAAAAAAAAAACAAGGTAAAAAAAAAAATTAGGGGATACTATCCCCCATTTCCCCCACCCCTTGCCACGATCTTATAATACAAGAGGCACCCCTATTTTTTTTGTAATAGTAATATTATAGGGCATATTAAGAGCTTTAAAACCAAAAATGGACTCTGTAGCTACAATACAGTCCACGATATTAAATTTGTAATGGGCAAGAGTGTCGCGATTTGGAGATTTTGGGGGAAATTGTGAAAAATTTTGATTTTGGTCGATCTGATTGTTGTCCCAACACAAAAATTTTAGGATATGTTCATTAGGACTTGCACTTTGAGAATACCAAGTAAAAAAAAATCGGGGGATACTTTCCCCCCATTTCCTCCACCCTTTGCCACGACCTTTAAATAAGGGGAGCACCCTTCCTTTTTTTCTAAAATTTTTTGGTTAAGGTAGGTATTGTAGAGCGTGCTATAAGCTTTAAAACAAACAAAAATGGACTCTGTAGCTACAATAGCACATATGATATTAAATTTTTAAGGTTAAAGAGTGTTGCGATTTGGAGATTTTAGGGGAAATTGTGAAAAATTTTGATTTTGAGTGATCCCATTGTTGTCCCAACTTAAAAATTTAAGAATATATTCTTTAGGACTTTCTCTATAAGATTATCAATTAAAAAAAAAATCGGGGGATACCATCCTCCCCATTTTCTCCTCCCTTTATCACGACCTTAAAATAAGGGTGGTAACCCTTATTTTTTTTCGAAAATTTTTTGGTTATGGTAGGTCTTATAGAGCATATTATGAGCTTCAAAACAGACCAAAAATTGGCTTTCTAGCTATAATAGAACCAACGATATTAAGTTTTTAAGGTGAAAAGTGTCGCGATTGGGAGATTTTGGGGGAAATTTTGACCCTCCGTATTTTCGGCCCCTGTTGACTTAGAGGGCTGAAAATTTGCATTTGTTAGTTTTTTAAGTAGTGTAATAACTTAAGCAAATTTCATCAATATCGGAGGGGGTCAAGAATATTCATGATTGATTTCACTAATAATGACCCTTATAGCGTATAAGATACTTCTTCGAAGTCCTTTGACTTCCTTATTCAGGCTTATCATATGATTATTTACTTCTTTCTTATACTGGATAAAATCTAAAAAAATAAATAAATATAAAATAAATCATATACATCTATTAACGTCATTGTAGCAAAACAAAATTTAAGAAGCCAAACATTTTTTCTAAAGAAAAAACTAAAGTATATATATTATGATCAGTGATCGATTCTAAGACATTCTGGGACATCGTCCGTCTGTAGAGGATACGAAACAGTCCAAAATAAAATAGCTAGACTTCTGAGGTCTGGCAAGAATACAGTTACGAGTGGCTAACTCAGGCTTTAAGTTAGAATAATATGATCCGCTGCTCCAACATACAAAACTTAAAACACAATTGAGGCAGCAAGTGGAAACAATTACAGTCGAACTCGGTTATAACGAATTCTCGGTTATAACGAACTAATTCTAAAGTCCCGACGTTTTGCCAACAATTTTCACACAAAATACTTATTTTATAACGAACTCGGTTATAACGAATCCTCGGTTAAAACGAACTACGCTTATAACGAACAATTTTTACTGGTCCCTCGGAGTTCGTTATAACCGGGTTTGACTGTATTTGGTTCTGTAAATACCGCTATGCTACAAAATTCAAAATTTTTTTTTACTTTGCAGTTGCTACTTTGGCTGTGATTAATAACTAAGGGCAAAAAAAAATAGTACATAGAAAAATACTTTGGCCAATATAAGATAAGATTTTCTTAAAGAAGAATTAAAACTACTTAAATAAGTTAAAAAAATTTTCAAGTTACTTCCATGTCTTACAATCGTTTAAAAAAACACAGGTTTTTAACCAAACAAGAAAATGAAAACTGTAAGCTCTGTGAAGTTAATATGATGTAAATTTAATATTTTTCTATTCAAGCAGATATGGAAAATGACACCCAAGATAGTGAAGATATTGAAATGGAAGACAATGAATTGATAATTCCGTGCTATAGAGCTGAGGAACATGATGACTTCTTTGAACATCAAAATTTTGATTTAACGGATGAAGAAATTAGCAGTTCTTGTAGTTTTAGCTCTTCTGAAGAAGCTTCTTCTTACGACTTTATACCTAATGTACCTGTAACGGATTTTAGCTCCCTAGAAAATGGCCATTTACAGCAAAAAATTATAAATTGGGTATTAAGAAACATAAATGTTCTTACCCAAAAATCGATTGACGAAATTTTAAGGGTGTTTAGATCCGAAGGTTTCACATACCTCCCAAAGTGTAGTAAAACTTTGCTTGGAACTTCAGGTTTAAACAGTGAGTCAAAAATCATGATCAGCTCTGATGATACCCTAGGTCAATTTCAATACTTTGGAATAAAACCAAGTCTTGACAAAACCATATATCCTGAACTGTACCACGAAAATGAAATAAATTTAATTGTTCATGTTGACGGTATGGATATATTTAATAAATCTAAGAAAGGTTTCTGGTCCATAATGGGGAAAGTTTTTTCCATAAACTATAGAACCAAGCAATTTCTAATAGGTTTATATTTTGGGAATTCCAAACCTCAATCACCGGGAAAATTTTTAAAAGAATTCATTTTAGAAAGTAATGCATTAACCAATGAAGGTATGAATTTTATTTATAACTAGCTGGCCCGGTCCGCGTTGCTGGCCCAAATATAAGATCAGTGATATATTTCGTATCGCTTCAAATATATAGCCCTTCAAAAAAGGGTCATGAATTTCTTGGCTTCCCGAGTAAAAATAATTTAATATGATCTTATATACTTTTATATAGTCATATTATTTCATATATGATCATGTGTGACACTATGTATTGCAAGATAAATTTATATAATAAATTTTAATGTGCGATTTTTTTAAGATATCGCCATACGTAACTATATGTTGTAACATCTGGTCCCATGCATCATTTTAAATTTCTAAGTGTTTTATATAAAATTTTATATGCCTCCATTATTTTTTAATTTTTTTAAGTTTTTTCCAAGAACATATTTTTATCGCAAATATTTTTAAAGTGTTTTATATAAAATTTCATATGACTTCATATTTTTTTATTTTTCTAACATTTTTCCAAGCACCACTTTTTTATCACGAATATTTTATAAGTGTTTTATATAAAATTTTATATGACACCATTTTTAAAAATTTAATTTAAAATTAAAGTTTTTCCAAGAACAAATTTTTTTGAAAATATTTTCTAAGTGTTTTATATAAAATTTAACATGAATCCATTTTTTGAAATTTTTCTAAGTTTTTTTCAAGAACAACTTGTTTTTATTATTTAAATTTTTCAACTTTTTATTAAAAACTAAAAAAAACATCCGATTTATAAAATTGTATAAATTTTAATATAATTGGATATAATTTTATATCATTGGATTAGACCAAAACTCGTATCAAAGTCGATGTAAAGTTATATAAACTGATATTTTTAGATATTATTCGATCAAATCTTATGAAACCATTTTTCGTATAAGATTATATCAAAATAGACACGAACCCATATTAAATTATATATTGTGTCATATCAATTTTTTTACTCGGGTTAGAAAAAATTGTAGGCGTAGTTTTAAAGACCCGATTAGCTAGATAATCATCTTCAAATTATATTTTAGGAAATAAAAAAAAAAATAACCATGTCTTCGACTTTGCGTACTGTACAAATTCAAAACTTCTTTAGTATCATTACGAACAACACAAAAATAAATTACGCATATTCCTCGTTCTTATCGTGTGCTATTGTCTTGAGTTCAAACAAACCTTTATAGTTTTCCCGAATTTTTCATTTTTTAGGTTCATTTAAAAAAAATGAAAAATTTAAATTTCCTTAAATTAAAACTATAATCAATATAAAAAAATCAGTCCAGTCATTAGTAGTCGACATATTTAGACAAAAGTGGGCGCTAAATTTGTGTGGTAAGTTAAAATTGTACATATGGTAAAAATCCCAAAGGATTTAAAATCATTTTTATCAAGTTTAAGCGGAATATATTAAAAAATATTTTTTTTAATAGATCGAATTAGAATAAAAATAAAAACGAATTTTAGATATATCGAAAAAAGTGACCGGGGACAATTTTGCTTTCCAAACAATTATATGGAACATTGCAAACATTTAAAGCAATTAGCCACATCGGACCAGGCGTTCTCAAGTGTTGCAAATTTTAAGGATGTTGGAAAATGTGGGCTTTTAAGTGGGGTAGGCCAATAATTATTTCAAAATCCTTACTTGGACTATTTTGATCATTAAAGAAAAAATTTAACAAATCAGGCCAGTCTTTCTTCGATGTGCGAGTGGACAATTTATCTTTCCGTAAAAACCTTAGTTGTACTATCACGAACGTCAACAAATATTACTAATAGCCAAATCGGCCCTGCCGTTCTTCTATTTTAGATATATCGAAATAAAAGTGGCGTGAACAAATTTTATTTTCGTTTTAACCTAAATTGGAATATGACGAAAATTAAAAAAAAAATTAAGTCCAGCGGTTCTCCGATTTCAGATATATCGAAAAAAGGAGGCGTGATTAATTTGTTTTTTCAACAAAAAAAACCAAAGAAAAACATTAAAAAAAATAAGACGAACTTAAAGAAAAATATTATCCAAATCGGTCAGTTCTCAAGTGATGCGTTTACCAACGAACTACATATGATTTTTATTTATATTATATTATTCTATATTTTATTTTTCTATGGAGTAAATTTTATATATATCGAAAAAAAGGAGAGGGTGGACAACTTATCTTACCGTAAAACCTTATTTGAATTTAACCAACTCGGTCCATCCATTCAAAAGTGGGCATAGAAGTGGAAAATTATTCTTTCCGAAAAATTTTTGCTGGACTATGACGAACATTAAAAACAAAATTAGATAAATTGATCCACCCATTCGGAAAAAGTAAGCGGTGTGCACAATTTTTCTTTTCTTAAACATTTTTTGTGGACTATAACCAAATCGGTCTAGCCGTCTTAGTTCTTTCGATACATAGCAAAAAGTGGGCGTAGAAAATTCTACTACCTATAAAAACCTCATTTGTAATTTTTTTTTTTGTAAAAATCAAAGTTGGAATATGATGAAAATGCATTTTAAAAATAATTGTCAAATTAGTCCAGCCATTCTCAGATTTTAGATAAACTAAAAAAGTGGGCGTAAAAGTGGGCGTGGTCGATTTTTTTTTTCAGCAGAAACTTAAATTGGATTACTACGAACATTTAACAAAAAAATTACCCAAATCGGTGCAGCTGTTTTCCTTTTTTAGTTAAATTGAAAAAAGTGGGCGTAAAAGTGGGCATGGTCAAGTTTTCTTTACGTAAAAACCTAAGTTGGACTATGACGAACATTTCAAAATAAAAATTGTCCAAATCGGTCCAGCCGTTCTCAACTGATGCGGTTACCAACGAACGACAATTGATTTTTATTTATATAGATATAATACAATAATTTTAGTTCTCTTTTTTTTTAAAAAAATGTTTTACGGTGAATGGAAAATATTACAAATTTAAAGTACTCGCTTTTTGCTGTGACATGCCGGCCAGGGCTTTCATTAAGTGTACCAAAAGCCACACTGGATTTTTTTCTTGTGAAAGATGCAATGTTAAAGGCGAAACTGTTAATAGAACGCGAGTTTTTAAAGAAGTAAATTGCGAAGAACGTACTTTGGAGT
Source organism: Pegoplata infirma (assembly GCA_963921195.1). Lineage (NCBI taxonomy): Eukaryota > Metazoa > Arthropoda > Insecta > Diptera > Anthomyiidae > Pegoplata > Pegoplata infirma. The sequence continues at coordinate 64,935 of CAWUER010000300.1, forward strand.
CGTTCAGACAAAAAACGAATCTTGATCATCACACAAGTAAAGAAAATAGTCCATTACTAGATATAATTAATTTTGATCTAGTCAAATTCGTAATACTTGATGAAATGCATATCGTGGAACTATATTCAATTTGAGCTATCTGCTCGGTTGACGAAAATGAGTTTTTGATGGCAAAATGTTCGCTGGCATAAGTGTCATCTATGGTATTAATTTCAGAACAAAAAAAATATTTTAAGACTATTTTATTCCAAAAATAGCATGAGCTTTGTGAAACCATGTTTTTTTACAAATAAAAATTTGAGCTATCTACAGTTTAGTTTACTAGGGTAAACTTTTAAATTTAAATTTTTTTATATTATCACTTTTTTTACGGTGTTTCCATCAATAAAAATAATGGCAGTTTTTTTTTTTGAAAGTTTCAACTCCTTTCCGCGGTTAAAAACGCGGTTTTTGAACCATATTTCGATGCGGAGCAAAATCGGTTGAACTTTTTGCATATTTTATTTGTCCATTCGATTGTACAGCAAACACAAGTGTTATGACATTTTTCGCAAGCTTCATGAAGGTTCCAAATAATGGCGATAAAGCGCGAAAAAATCGATGATTTAAAAAAAAATTAAAAAGTATTTTTTTAACACCTGTAACGGAAGGGCTTTAAAAACTGAGAAATATGGTACCAAATTCACATTTTTATCATAATCCGTTAAAAAGTTATAAAGCTTTAAAGTCTATATTTAATGAGCTATCTGCTTAGGTTGATTAATTTCAAATAAAAAAGGTTGAGCTATCTGCTGTAACTCAGCGAATAATACGAATTTTTACAACCAAAGCACGTGTAAAATTTAAGAGTAATTATTAATTAATATTGTAAAAGATCGGCCGACAAAAAGTTTAAAAATACGCGAATGCGACGGTTTTTTTGCTCTCCTGAAAAGTAATGTTTTTTTAGATAGCTCAAATTGAATATAGTTTAACGATATGCTTTATCTCGGAATTGGAAAGTTTTTGCTCCAAAAGTTGATTTTAAGAAATTCAGTGTCATTTGTTTCACATGAAAATGTTGCTATTTTACAAAACAACTTTTTTCATATATCTAAAGATATAACAGAAGAATTTCAGAGAAAATCTTTCGATTTAATTAATATAGGCAATTGGAAAGCCACACAGTTCCGGTTTTTTCTATTATATGCACTCAAAAAAGTATGTCGGTAAAATCTACTACAAAAGACAGTTGTTTTGACTACATTTTGTTGTTGAAAAGGCGTCCACTACATATTACGGTAAAAACAACTGAACATGTTGTTGTTTTTAACTATTGATTTTCAACTACAAAATGTAGTAAAAACTACTACAAAACTGTTTAATACAGTTGTTTTTACTATAATTGCCTGAAATTTTATTTAAAAAATTTCTTAAACGTTTAAATGATTGATATTTATTTATTTAAAAAGCAATTCATTTCAGTTGGTTGTATAGAATTTCGACATGATGACAATTTTTTGGAGTATTTATCTGGAATTTTAGAAGAAAAAAATTATATTAATAAAATGTTAAACAAAATAAATTGATTGTATTTACCTTTGTTTTTTTAATAGTTTATTTTAAATTTCCACCGCTTCTGATCAAAATTTGTCTGGAATAAAAAAAAAAAGAAATGCTTTGGTAGAATTGATTTATAAAAAAAAATAATTAATTTGCAATGTTTCAAAAAAGTATGTATGTACCTGGTCTGTTGTGTATACAAAGAAAAGAAAGATGGCACGCTCATAAGTAAACAAAACACCGCATTTTATTTTGGGTTTTTTCCGATAGGTTTTTACGCACGCTTATGTGAGCGCTATATTATACACACTTGTTATCTTATTTATCCACTTATTTTCTTTCGCTCAAAAATATTTTTCCAAAAACATATTTTTTGTTATAATTAAATTTAATAAATTGTAATTTAATTTATTTAGATATTATTTATTTGGCATAAAAATAATTCCTTCCGCATCCCGCACAACCAACTCGTTAGACACATTCGTTTGCAATAAAAATTTCTAGAAAAAAACGAGTTTTTAGAAAAAAACTAAAAACAACTACATAAATCAACTATTGCTACAGTGTAGTATATTTTTTGTAGTTACTTTTTGAAACTACTACAAAAAAAAGTTGTTTGAGATTGTTTCATACAAAAACGACCGAAATTGTAGTTAAAAACAACAGCTACTACTTACTACACAAACGACCGTCATGTAGTAACTGCAATAATTTTCTGAGTGTGGTGGTGGTATAATTTTAAAAAACATAATGAAATATGATCAGTATAGGCATTTTTTACTTCTGTATACAGCCTGTCGCATTTTGTCATCGAGTAAATTAGCCACTTTAAAATCCGGCTACGCTAAGAAGATTTTAAAAAAATTTGTTGAAATTATGCCAGATTTGTATGGTCCAAATTCACAAACAATGAATATACACAACTTAATTCATATAGCAGATGACGTTGTTAATATGGGAGCGCCTTTATCACAATTTTCTGCTTTTGATTTCGAAAATAGTTTGGGTTATATAAAGAGTATTATAAAGGGTCCAACCAACCCTATTGCTCAAATTCATAGAAAACTACATACTTTTCATTCCCATAATTCAGGAAATAATATTCCTTTAGTTTATCCGATTAATACATTATCTAAATATTCCCTTGGATATGTTAAAGAAACCTCTAACTCGAGAGTGGTTTTTTCTTTTGTAAATATTCATGGATTTAAAGTTACATCCACCCATCCTGATAACGTATGTTTACTGCAAAATGGAAATGTGATAGTTGTTAAAGAAATTTTTAGTAAAAAACGTTCAAAATACAAAGGTGATGATATTTTTTTGAAAGGAAACATTTTTAAAGAAAACGAAGATTTTTTCGAATTTCCACTGCCATCACGAGAAATAGGATTATATACTGTTCGAGATTTGGATAAAAATAATATAGAAGTAAATATTCATATGGTCGAATTTAAGTGTATTCTTACTAAAGTTTATAATGAAACAATTGCTATTACTCTTTTACATAAATAATTATTATTCAGCATGTAAAATAAATGAAATGGTTAAAAAATAAATGATTTATAAATCAATATTTTAATTTGGTTGAAAATAGTACTGGTAAAACCCTTTCCTATATGTAATTGCATACCACTTTATATACAAAAAAATTAAGTGCTTTACCAGCGCTTTATATTAAAATTTGGTCGAAAAAAAACTCCGGCAAAGAACTGGCAAAGCCCTTTCCTATGTGTAATTGCATACCACTGTATATACTAAAAATAAAGTGCTTTACCAAAGCCATATTTTTTGTACCGTCATATTTTTCTGTTTGGGAGTGGACCCCTAAAAGTGCTTTTTTTACTTTTTAACAGCGAATATCTCAAAAACGGTACGTGCTAGAAAAATTTGGACGGTAGATTTGGAAGCAGGAGACCAAAATCTATAAGGACCAGTTAGAAATTTCACTGGAAGGTTTTTGCTGTCGAACAGTGTTTTTAGTGTAAATATTACAAAAAAATACTCTTTCAATCAATCTTACAAAAATAAGTGAAAAAAGAACTTCTAGTTTAGAAGTTCTAAATCACCAAATAAAAATGACATAATCACACCCAAAATGCCAAGAAATATGTACTTCTAAAGAAGTGATGAAAAGAGTGCTTCCAAAAGGTCAAGTTATATTAACATCCGGATCACTACTTCAGAAGTTGTGATAAAAACACTAGTGATATATGTTATACTTAAGTGTCAATCTTTCGCCACTGAAAAGTGGCGATAAAAAGAACATACTTTGTGTGTCACGCCCATATTAAATTCATCAATGTTTCAGTTGAAGAAGAAGTACATCTGGTTCATAAGTTGTGGTGAATTTTGTAGTGGATGGTAAGCTCTTTTTTTGCTGGGTAGTACATCCTTTTTTTTGACCAAAAAATTTTTTTCTGATTTTTGTTATTTTTTAATTGATATCCCGAGTAAAAAAGTTCCTATATAGTTGTATACAATTTTATAAACATCATATATGATTAAATAGAATTATATAGAATTTGATGCGAAAAATGAGTCGATAAAACTATATAAAATTTGATCAATGTTTCATATATTTTGATAAATTTTTTATATAATTATATGCGAAATTTGGACCCCTATTTTTATATAATAATAGCAAAATTATATAATTAGATATAATTATATAAAAATATATAAAATTGTATAAAACTGTATAAAACTATATAAAGTTACATAAAATTATATCAAGTTTTATATAAATCATAAAATTTTGTTTTAATTATATATAATTATATATAATTTTATGTAACTTTATATAGTTTTATACAGTTTTATACAATTTTATATTTTTTTATATAATTATATCTAATTATATAAATTTGCTGTTGTTATATAAAAATAGGGGTCCAAATTTCGCATAAAATTATATAAAAAATTTATCAAAATATATGAAACATTGATCAAATTTTATATAGTTTTATCGACTCATTTTTCGCATCAAATTCTATATAATTCTATTTAATCATATATAATGTTTATAAAATTATATACAACTATATAGGAACTTTTTTACTCGGGATTTTATTTAGAATTTCACGCTCGACACATTGACGCTAAAATTTTGTAAATCGGTCCAGTAGTTTTGGAGTTATAGAGATTTTACCATATTTTTTCTTACGCACTGACTATGGTTGGCAAGTTTGTCGAAAAATATTTTTTTACGGGGTAAAAATTTGGGTTACATATTCTGAAAGAGCATAAAAAGATGGGACGTATAGGTCTCCGACCCAAATCGGGCCTATATTTACCGAGCTATTGACGAAAAACCAAATTGTGGCAACCCTTGAGAGAATTTGAAATTTTAATTTTTCTCAAATCAAAAAAATCTTAAAATCGTTATATCTCCGAAACTACTGGACGGCTTTACAAAACTTTAGCATCAATGTGTCGAGCGTGAAATTCTACATAAAATAGATGAAAAATATCGAGTAAAAAAATTTCAAAGTTTTTTTTTGACCAAAATTTTTTTTTTTGATTTTTGTTATTTTTTAATTGCTATTTTATTTAGAATTTCACGCTCGATACATTGACGCTAAAATTTTGTAAATCGGTCCAGTAGTTTTGGAGTTATAGCGATTTTACCATATTTTTTCTTACGCACTGACTATGGTTGGCAAGTTTGTCGAAAAATATTTTTTACGGGGTAAAAATTTGGGTTACATATTCTGAAAGAGCATAAAAAGATGGGACGTATAGGTCTCCGACCCAAATCGGGCCTATATTTACCGAGCTATTGACGAAAAACCAAATTGTGGCAACCCTTGAGAGAATTTGAAATTTTAATTTTTCTCAAATCAAAAAAATCTTAAAATCGTTATATCTCCGAAACTACTGGACGGATTTACAAAACTTTAGCATCAATGTGTCGAGCGTGAAATTCGACATAAAATAGATGAAAAATATCGAGTAAAAAAATTTCAAAGTTTTTCGACAAAAAAAGCAGTGGTTAGTACATCCTTTTTTTTTGACCAAAAAATTTTTTTTTGATTTTGGTTATTTTTTAATTGCTATTTTATTTAGAATTTCACGCTCGACACATTGACGCTAAAATTTTGTAAATCGGTCCAGTAGTTTTGGAGTTATAGCGATTTTACCATATTTTTTCTTACGCATTGACTATGGTTGGCAAGTTTGTCGAAAAATATTTTTTTACGGGGTAAAAATTTGGGTTACATATTCTGAAAGAGCATAAAAATATTGGTCGTATAGGTCTCCGACCCAAATCGGGCCTATATTTACCGAGCTATTGACGAAAAACCGAATTGTGGCAACCCTTGAGAGAATTTGAAATTTTAATTTTTCTCAAATCAAAAAAATCTTAAAATCGTTATATCTCCGAAACTACTGGACGGATTTACAAAACTTTAGCATCAATGTGTCGAGCGTGAAATTCTACATAAAATAGATGAAAAATATCGAGTAAAAAAATTTCAAAGTTTTTCGACAAAAAAAGCAGTGGTTAGTACATCCTTATTTTTTGACCAAAAAAATTTTTTTTGATTTTTGTTATTTTTTAATTGCTATTTTATTTAGAATTTCCAGCTCGACACATTGACGCTAAAATTTTGTAAATCGGTCCAGTAGTTTTGGAGTTATAGCGATTTTACCATATTTTTTCTTACGCACTGACTATGGTTGGCAAGTTTGTCGAAAAATATTTTTTTACGGGGTAAAAATTTGGGTTACATATTCTGAAAGAGCATAAAAAGATGGGACGTATAGGTCTCCGACCCAAATCGGGCCTATATCTACCGAGCTATTGACGAAAAACCAAATTGTGGCAACCCTTGAGAGAATTTGAAATTTTAATTTTTCTCAAATCAAAAAAATCTTAAAATCGTTATATCTCCGAAACTACTGGACGGATTTACAAAACTTTAGCATCAATGTGTCGAGCGTGAAATTCTACATAAAATAGATGAAAAATATCGAGTAAAAAAATTTCAAAGTTTTTCGACAAAAAAAGCAGTGGTTAGTACATCCTTTTTTTTTGACCAAAAAATTTTTTTTTGATTTTTGTTATTTTTTAATTGCTATTTTATTTAGAATTTCACGCTCGACACATTGACGCTAAAATTTTGTAAATCGGTCCAGTAGTTTTGGAGTTATAGCGATTTTACCATATTTTTTCTTACGCACTGACTATGGTTGGCAAGTTTGTCGAAAAATATTTTTTTACGGGGTAATAATTTGGGTTACATATTCTAAAAGAGCATAAAAAGATGGGACGTATAGGTCTCCGACCCAAATCGGGCCTATATTTACCGAGCTATTGACAAAAAACCAAATTGTGGCAACCCTTGAGAGAATTTGAAATTTTAATTTTTCTCAAATCAAAAAAATCTTAAAATCGTTATATCTCCGAAACTACTGGTCGGATTTACAAAACTTTAGCATCAATGTGTCGAGCGTGAAATTCTACATAAAATAGATGAAAAATATCGAGTAAAAAAATTTCAAAGTTTTTCGACAAAAAAAGCTGTGGTTAGTACATCCTTTTTTTTTTGACCAAAAAATTTTTTTTTGATTTTTGTTATTTTTTAATTGCTATTTTATTTAGAATTTCACGCTCGACACATTGACGCTAAAATTTTGTAAATCGGTCCAGTAGTTTTGGAGTTATAGCGATTTTACCATATTTTTTCTTACGCACTGACTATGGTTGGCAAGTTTGTCGAAAAATATTTTTTTACGGGGTAAAAATTTGGGTTACATATTCTGAAAGAGCATAAAAAGATGGGACGTATAGGTCTCCGACCCAAATCGGGCCTATATTTACCGAGCTATTGACGAAAAACCAAATTGTGGCAACCCTTGAGAGAAATTGAAATTTAAATTTTTCTCAAATCAAAAAAATCTTAAAATCGTTATATCTCCGAAACTACTGGACGGATTTACAAAACTTTAGCATCAATGTGTCGAGCGTGAAATTCTACATAAAATAAATGAAAAATATCGAGTAAAAAAATTTCAAAGTTTTTCGACAAAAAAAAGCATTTTGTCTTTGTATGAGTAAGTAAGTACATCCTTTTTTTTTGACCAAAAAATTTTTTTTTGATTTTTGTTATTTTTTAATTGCTATTTTATTTAGAATTTCACGCTCGACACATTGACGCTAAAATTTTGTAAATCGGTCCAGTAGTTTTGGAGTTATAGCGATTTTACCATATTTTTTCTTACGCACTGACTATGGTTGGCAAGTTTGTCGAAAAATATTTTTTTACGGGGTAAAAATTTGGGTTACATATTCTGAAAGAGCATAAAAAGATGGGACGTATAGGTCTCCGACCCAAATCGGGCCTAAATTTACCGAGCTATTGACGAAAAACCAAATTGTGGCAACCCTTGAGAGAATTTGAAATTTTAATTTTTCTCAAATCAAAAAAATCTTAAAATCGTTATATCTCCGAAACTACTGGACGGACTGGTTTAAATTATCAAATTATCAATGATTTTTGGAACCCGATCTCAAATCTAATTCTGATTTCCTGATTCCATGAAAAATTTCAAATTTATAAGCCAAAGTCTTATTTCACTTTGGAAGCCTATGACTTGGAAATAAGGCATACCGCTACATTAAAATTACTGTTTAAGCTTACCATGGAAGCCCCTAATAGCGCTGTACGTCATTCCAATTTTTTTTTTTTTTTGCAAATTTTATCAAAAATTTTCTAAGTCTTTTTGAAAATTGTGTACAAGTGAATAACATATTTAATTGGATATAATCATATATTACTATATGTTAGATCAGTTTGATATAATTAGATACGATCAATTTATTTAAAACTAAGTCTTTTAAAGTTGTTATTTGCTAACAACGTCCGCTGGTCTAGAGCAGTGGTCCCCAAACACACACAATCATATTTTGTCTTTGTATGAGTAAGATCGAGCTCTCTGTTACTCAATGCACTTAGAGAAACTTAAAGTAAAAATATAAATACATTTATTCATATCAAAAATAAAAAATATAATAAATAACATTGGTTAAAATGTCAAGCTATGTTACACTTAACATAGCGTGCCAAACTAAGCATTCTGGTCTATCAAAAATGTTCGCTTCACAAAATATTTACATTCAATTTCTTTATGATTATTTCTCTAAGTATATTTTGAGCAAGAAGAGAAGAGAGAATTGTTTTTGTTCAATGTATGAGCCAGTGTTGCCATAAGAGAATTTTGAAATAATGCTAAATGGAAGAAAAAAAAGTGCTAAAATGCTCTACAGACAAAAAAAAGTGCTATAATTTTTTTTCTTTTTTCTTTTATTAAATCAACAAATATTGATCTTTTAGCGTTTTTTTGGGGTTATTTTTACTGTTTTCCCTACATCTTGAGTCATGCACCTCCGATCTACTCGCGATAAAAACCAAATTAAAGTTAATCAAATTTGCAACAAACTTTACACACATTACTTTCCCATCAGTTGATTAGTTTTCGCGCGATAGACAAACTTATTGTAAAACTTCGTTTTTTGAT
>CAWUER010000302.1:0-116000 GCA_963921195.1 Pegoplata infirma
TAGTTAAGTTTGAATAAAAATTAGTACTTAGTTTTGATCTGAAGTTAATTGTCTCTATAATAACTAGGGATGTCGCGAATAGTATATTCGGCGTTTTACCGAATATTTACTATTCGGTATTCGGCTTGAACCGAATACGAATATTGCCGAATAGTTTGATTATTCATACGCCTGTATTTTATCTATGTAAAAAATTGAAAAAAAGTACCAGACTCAAAAATAACAACGCTTTTGTTGGCACTATTTTTTCTGTTGCCTTAACAATTCGAATTTGAATCAAGTGCTCAGGTTTTTTTGTACAAAAAAACAAACTAAAATGACTACAAAAAAGAGTCAAACTTAAATAAAGTGTTTTTTTAACAAATTTTAATTTTGCCGAATATTCGGCACACTGTTACCGAATATTTATTTAACCGAATATTCAAAAAACATGCCGAATATGCCGAATACCGAATAGCGACGAATATTCGCGACATCCCTAATAATAACACTAGTTTATAGAGATTTTGATCCGCAACATTTTGCATTTATTTTTCATATTAAATCTCGCGTTGAATCCCAAAATGAATTCAAAGTTTCAAAAGCAGAACAGTTTTCTAGATATTGTTAACTTTTTAAATTTTAAACTTTTAGAAAGTTACTTAAATATAAATATATTCGGACCAAATCAATGGATTTAAATTTATTTTTTTTAGTTTTTAATAAAATAAATGCTAAAAACACTAGTTTACAGAAATTTTGATCCAAAACATGTTGCACCAAAGTTTCAAAACTAGAAAAGATTTCGAGATATCAACAACATTTAAAATGTTCATCTCTTTAAAAAAGTGGTTGTACTTAAACTAAAATATATCCGGAACAAATAGATGAATTTCGTTGTTTTTGGTTTTAAATTAAATTTATTTGTTGGTTTATCTGATTACAGCCTTCAAAGCTATAAATCGATAATGTTGCTTCAATTTTACCAAAATTTGGCAAATAATGAAAATTACATTGTAAATTTAATAAAGATTTTTTTTAAATTTATTTTTTTATTTGCAGTTCAAGTCTGAACTAATAAATCACATATATCTCTCAAATTCCATTACAATTTTCTTTGCAGGTGTTTACGGGTAGGTTCTTTGGTGATCTTGTTGTTAAGTCTGATCATAACTAGACCTTTTTGTACTTATTTTACAATAATAAAAGACCTAACCAAATATAGATCTAATCGGTTCGAGTTTGTACTACGACCAATGACTAAAATTTTCTTTGTTGTTTCGTTTTTGTTTTCGATCTTATATCTCTAATTTTTTTGTGCTATTGTTAATATTATTTAAAGAAAAATCCTTTTTCGTAATAAAAAACTACTGTAAGAAATTTCAAAAATTAATCGAAATGTGTCGGGTCTAAAAGTGAGTGATTTGGCTTGGAATGCCCCCATATGCATTCCAGCTGCAAACTCGCGAAACGAGTACGACTTAAGATGTTTAAATGCATTAAAGTTAGTAAAATTGTTATTAAAATATTGATATTTTATATCATAAATTGTGAGAATTGTGAAAAAATTTAAAAATATGATAGCGTCAAAATATCTATTAAAATATAATTTTAGCTTATAGGAAGAGTTAGTGATATGAGGATTGATAGCTTTTAACAAGAATTGGGCAGTATAACACTTCGAGACGACACTTCGATTCGCTAAATCATCGCTCCTAAATAATTGGAGAGTTTTCTTAAGAAAACATTAAAAATATTTAATGACCTACATTGACTCAAGAGAAATTTATCTCCATCAACCCATAAAGTTCTTTGCCATGATAAACAAATAAAAATGCCTGCGAATTTTGTAGTCTTGCCCAAAACATTTAATCATGATAATGTTTTACCGAAGATTTGGGTGTACTTGCCAAAGCAAAGTTTTTTTAGAAAAAAATAATGTTATATTACTTTGCTATTCCATGCAAAACGAATTGAAATATAAGTCCCATTAGAAAACCAAAAGAGCTGTACATTTCGTAAGTGAGTGCAAAAATAAGTGCAAAAAAGTGTTTTAACATTTTGGAGAGTATAAAAGATTCGGCACCAAAGAATATACCACTCTCACTTGTTTTATGAACATTTGATAAACAAATGGAACATTGTTTATGCGAAAAGCTTAGACTTGGTGAAAAAGTAGTTATGGTAAAAAAAAATGATTTTTTTTTACGAAAAACAAAATGATATCAAAAAAGATTATTTGAACCCAAAATTTTCGGTGAAAAAAAATGTTGATGAAAAAAAGTTGTTGATGAATTTTTTTGATGAAAAGAAAAATTTTTTGATGTAAAAAAAAAAAAATGATGAAAAAAATATAAAAAAAAAAAATTTGTGAGAAACAAATTTATTATAAAAAATTTGATAAAAAAATTTGATGAAAAAAAAATTTATGAAAAAAATATGATAAAAAAAAATTTATGAAAAAAAAATTTTGATGAAAAAAAAGTTTGACAAAAAAAAAAAATTAATGAAAAAAAAAAATTTATGAAAAAACAAAAAAAAAAAAAATTATGAAAAAAGATTTTAATAAAAAAAAATTTTTGATAAAACAAAAATTTTTTGATGAAAAAAAAAAATTTGATGAAAAAAGAATTAATGAAAAAAAAAAAAATAATGAAAAAAAAAAAATTTAATGAAAAAAAATATTTTTGGTGAGAAAAAAATTGATAATAAAAAATTTGATAAAAAATTTGATTTTTTTTTTTTTTTTTCTTCTTTATTTAAACAAATTTAGATTAGTTCTGCTTAACAACTAGTCTCATTTAGTGACTAACTAGTAGTTCATTTATAGATATTTATTAGTTTATAGGCTCATTGGCCTTGATGTTCCCCATCGAACCGTGTAACCAGATCATGAGGTTTGAAACGATTTAGCCTTCTGCTTAATACGGATGTATTAAGCAACGTAGGAATTTCCGAGTTTGTATGGTTTTGTAGCCTTGTGTCATGTTTTCTAGCATGTAGAATTATTTCCTGTTTAACGGAGTTTATTTTAAGATCCCGATGAAGGTCTTCATTTCTGATGTACCACGGTGCACCTACTATGTTTCTTAAAACTTTGTTTTGAAACCGCTGAACTATCTCGATCACATGGTTTTTGGCGCATCCCCAAATTTGAATGCCATACAACCATACAGGTTTGAGAACTTGGTTGTACAACATTAATTTATTGTGTGTCGAAAGATTTGAATTTCTACCAACTAGCCACATTAATTTTCTATATTTGATGTCGAGCTCATTTTTTTTCTTTTCAACATGCTTCTTCCAAAGAAGCTTTTCATCAAGCGTCATTCCAAGGTATTTTGCATGGTCGGATATAGGCACCTGTTGATTGTCTATATAGATAGGAATGTGCTCAATTTTTTTTAGAGTGAAGTCGATATGAATTGATTTAGAGCTGTTTAGCTGTAGACGCCAAGTTTTTGTCCACAGATCAACTTGATTTAACGCGTTTTGAAGAATTGTTGTTGATTCTTGATTAGATTTACCTTTCGCTAATATTACAGTGTCATCAGCAAAAGTGCCTATAAAACAGTTGTTGGTGACAGGCATATCGTATGTGTACAATAAATATAACGTTGGGCCCAAAATACTACCTTGAGGGACACCAGAGGTTATTTGATGAAGTTTAGAGTACTGATTTTCGCATCTTACTCTATAGTATCTATCTGAAATGTAGGACTGAAGTAGTTCGCAATATGTTGCAGGTAGAATATTTTGGATCTTTCGCATAAGTCCAGCATGCCAGACACCATCGAAAGCTTGGGATACGTCTAGGAAGACTGCTGAGCATACCTCCTTGTGTTCAAGAGCGATCTCTATTTGATGTGTAACTCTGTGTATCTGCTCAATGGTAGAGTGTTGTTTTCTAAATCCAAATTGATGGTCTGGAATCAGGTTTTTGGTTTTTATAACGAATTCTAATCTTGTGCTAATTATTCTTTCAAATAGTTTTCCCATTATGGGCAATAACGAAATAGGTCGGTATGATTTGACTTCATGAGCATTTTTTCCTGGTTTGGGGACCATTATTATTTCTGCTACCTTCCAGTAGCATGCTATATATTTGTATTTTAGGGAAGCGTTAAAAATGGTAGTTAGTTTAACCACTCCGTTGTATGGTAAATTTTTCAATATGTCGGCAGTAATTTGATCGAATCCAGGAGATTTCTTGGAATTTAAGTATTTAATTTCATTTATAACTTCCTTTAGATAAACTTGTTTAATGTTGTTCAATTCTGCTATATTATTTTGATTGTTGTTTATTCCAGAACTTGCAGAGTTATAATTGGCGTAATTTCCATAACTATTTAGGGAAATGTCATTTATCGAGGTGGATTGAGTTCTCTTAGTTTCAAAGACAGTGCTGAGATGATCAGCGAATGTGTCAACTTTTTCTGAATTACTTTTGGCCCAGGTACCATTTGTTTTTAAAATTGGAGTTTTGTTTGTTGTTGGTCTATTATGATCTTTAACTGCTTTCCAAAGTGAATAGTCAGTTTTACTATCGTAAGTTAGGTTTGAAAGATAATCACTTAGATTTTCTTCTTTAAATTTTTTAATTTCCCTTTTTAGAAATTGGGCTGCATGGTTTAATCTGGACTTATCATCAGGTGAGCGGGACTGTTGCCATTTTTTACGTAGCTTTCTCTTTGAAGAAATAAGCTGTTTTATTCTTAGAGGATAAGAAGGACAACCTGGCTTCTTCGTTAGTTCGGGAGTGCTTTGCCAAGCCGCTTGTTGAAGTGTGTTTGTAAATAAAAGAGTTTCTTTTTCAATATCTTCAGTTGAGTTAATTTGACAATGATTCATTGATGAATTAATTATTGATTTAAAGTAGTTCCAATCTGTTTTCTTGTTAACAATTCTATTGTGGGATGTATTTTGTGTAACCATACCGTTAAGGGTAAGGTAAATTGGTGAGTGGTCAGAACTAAGTTCATAGCCATCTTCTATATAGACGCAATTTAGGGGAATTTTTTTGAGAATAAAAAAGTCTATAACGTCTGGCGTTTTCGTTGTATCGGTAGGCCAATAAGTTGGTTTACCAGTGGACACCACTCTACTACCAGTGTTTTTTATGGCGTTTAGTAGTTCTTTACCTTTTGTTGTTGTCAGGTTTGAACCCCATTGAATATTTTTCGCATTAAAGTCTCCTCCCATAAGGAATTTGTATTTATGTGAATTTATTAGATCTTTGTATTGTTGGATTTTTATATTGTGTCTCGGTGGACTATAAACTGATGTTACAGATGTGGGAGATCCATTTAATGTAAATGTTATTGTTGTAGCTTGAAACTCTTCGCAAGAAATCTTGTTTTCTTCCCAATGTGAAATACTCTTTTTTATTAATACAGCACTGCCCCCTCGAGCACAGTTGCTTGGATGGATAGTGTGGTAGATCTCATACTTTTTAAAAGTCGTATAAGATTCTTTTGTAAAATGTGTTTCACTTATTAAGCAAATATCTACATTTTTTTCTTCTAAGACAAATATTAATTCTTCTTTGTGTTGGAGCAAACCATTTGCGTTCCATAGCATTATTTGATGAAAAAAAATTTATTGAAAAAATATAATAAAAAAGATTTATGAAAAAAAAATTTTGATGAAAAAAAAAAAAATTGATGAAAAAAAAAATTAATGAAAAAAAAAAAAAAAATTATGAAAAAAAAATTGTTGCAAAAAAAAAATTTTATGAAAAAAAAATTTGATGAAAAAAAATTGATGAAAAAAAAAATTGATGAAAAAAAAATTTATAAAAAAAATGATGAATAAAAAAAAAAGTTTGATGAAAAAAAATTTATGAAAAAAAAAAAAAAATTTGATGAAAAAAGTTTAATGAAAAAAAAAAAAAATAAATTGATGAAAAAAAAATTTTTATGGAAAAAAAAAATTTTGATGGAAAAAAAAAATTTATGAAAAACAAAAAAATTTTATGGAAAAAAAATTTATGAAAAACAAAAAAAATTGATGAGAAAAAAAAATAAAAAATTTGTTGAAAAATAATTATGTTACTTTTATTCACCATCTGGTGAAAACGGGTTTATTCACCACGAGGTGAATTATTATCCAAGCTACAAACCCAAGTTATTAAAATTCTTGGTTTTTAGAAAATGAAAATAGTAATTCTTGTTTTCTTATTCGTTAATTGTTAGCTTATTAGTCAAACTGAGGTGGCGTCCTGCAACATTTTTAAAATTAGACACCAGCCTAAAAACATTATCATGTTAAAAACCAAAGTTCTTAAGTAAATACGTAAATTAAATTGACATGTTTGAGTACTTATTTCTCAAACTTAATTTTTAAGAGAGTTTTTTAAGCTTTTTAATAAACATTTTTCTTAGTAAAAATCCATTTTATATGGAGTGGAAATTTCGCTGCGGGATCCCGGGAAAATAAAAAATGTCTCCCTTTTCCGGGAAATGAAAAAGTGCGGGAAAAAAGAACTCTAGTCTATATAATTAAGCACGATTTTTTTATTTATATAAGGCGTATGAGTTATACACACTCTTAAAAATATTAATCATACGCACATATCGCTCATTTACTTGTATAGTGTCATAACTCAAAATGTTTCATTTTGCAGAAAACGCGTTTAAAGTTTACAATTGAAACTGGTTGTTCATTGAAAATGGCCGGTACATAGAAAATGTAATAATTACGTATTTTCTTCTCAAATGATGAGTTTTAAAGATATAAATACGAATTTTTTACACAATATAAAGTATGATATAACGCAAAATGCTGCATTATTAACTCAAAAATCTAATTTTTTGAGTTATGACACTATACAAGTAAATGAGCGATATGTACAACATAAATTTTTTTTAAAATACACAAAGTTCAAATAAATTATTCATATTTAACTAACAATAAGATGTCAAATACACAAGAAAATATGTTTGTAAATAGTTTATTTTGAAAATTTAGATCATCTACCCCCAGAGTTTTCCACACCATCATCTCAATGATGATGATGGTGCATATTGTTGTGTTATATTCCAGCATAGTTTGGGTGAATTATTTATTTATCATATTCAGACTACACAACTAACTAACAATAAGTAAATGCTTCTCACGTTTACAATTGTCAAAGAAATGTTATTTAGAATTTCGAACGTGTATAAAATAAAATATAATTCCCTAAACGATTAGATGTACAAACATACTACGTATTCATATTTGTTCTTTGTTTTTTCGTGTACATACATATATTTTTTTGCAGTACCTCCATATATTTTATGTATACATATCGTCGCTGCGCCTAAAAATGGAGTCATGTGTTTTGGGGCAAGTGTTCAGGAGAGCAAAAAAACTGTTTATTTTCGTCCCTTCGCGATATTTTTTAAAAGTTTGTTCTACAAAAAATTCTTGTACCGATATGCTATCCACATACTGCAAAAAAATTATGAAACATTTAGCGGTTTTCCTATGGTGGAGAAATTTTCAAAAAACATACACATAACTCCTTTTTTAAGTACTTTTTGGAACAAAATTTAAATAAATGGAAATATTTTTTACACATAACTCCTTTTGCTTATGAAACCATTCTTATTGTTTATTTCTTTTCGAGAGGGACAAAGACTAAAAATAGTTTGTTGGCGGTTTAAAGCGACATTAGTTAGACAAGGTTCTTAAAATTTTGATATTTAAAATCTCTTCACTAAACAGCGAACAACAGATTTTTCCAAAACTGATGCTGATTTTTTGTTTTTTCTAGTAAATATTTAAGAGTTTTGACATAAATTAACATTTACGAAAGATGTTGTACTTTAGATACTAAAATTTATCGCCATCAATGATTTAATTCCTTTCACAAGGCTTTATTACCCGCCATTTAGGATTTAGATAACAGGATGAAAATTTGCAAATATTTTCCAAAAAATCTTGACAAATTCATTCAAAATACTTGGATGCTATGTGTGAACCTCATATTACTAAAAAAGTGGTCCATTTTGTCACGTGCTTTACTTTTTTTATCAAAAAAAGTTATGTGTAGCTTAACACATAACTCCTTTTCAGACCTTTTTTTAGTATGACGAACACATAGCTCCTTTTACTAACTTTTGAACCAATCAAGATATCAAAAAACGGTTTAGTGAGTAAACGTATGACCAATAGGGGATCAGAAAGATGTAATAAAAAAAAAATTAAAAAACTACACATGACTCCATTTTTAGGCGCAGCGACGATATGTATTTTAGGGCGACAATACGTTTTATGGGAATCGGAATTTCAGAAACACGAATTGGTAATGTGTTTACAAATTTTCTTGATAACTCCTAAATTTGTGTTGGAACTCGAAAAAATTTCAAATAACTTTTTTAACGTTTATTTTTGAAAAAAAAAAATAAAAAAATAAAATAAATTGATTTTGATTTTTGAAAATTAAAAAAAAAAAAGAAATTATAATTCAAAACTAAATTTTTAAGTTTGTTTTTATTTTTTAATTAGTTTTACACTTAAACAAAATCTATTTTTTTTCGAGTCGTGTTCAGTAGGGTGGTACATATTTTGAAAATTTTTTAATGACCTGATATAAGTAACTGGTAACATTTTGAGCCAAATATGTTAACTCTTGGACCCCGCGAAAATTAGTCAACGTTTCGAGTTTTGGGCAAAAACTCACTAAATGTTAAATTCAAATAAATATTAAAAACAAAATAATTTTTGTCTTTAATGGTGCCCAAACGTACTCAGATAAGAAATATATAATTTTTGAGATCTTGGTAACCCATATTAATTTGGTACAAAATATAATTTTGCAATTTTCCAAATTTTTTCAAATATGCCAAAATTTTTTTTTTAAGTTTCCTCAAACTCTGATAGCTTATAGCTCGTTTAACAAATCCAGTGTTGAAAATCCAAAATTTTGTAAAAGAAATGCACCATGTTTGAAGACTTTGACTAGAAATATATTTTCTTATGTAAATGATTTTTATGTAATTTTTTTTTGGGTGTTAATTTTTTGAGTGTACAATTTTTTTGAAGTCACAAAAATATTTTGAAAACCAATGTCTTTCGAAGCGTGTTCAACGTTTTATTTACCACGTGAATTGGAGGCAAAATCAATACAAAATTTACGGTTTTACTTATAAATTCTGAACCACTGGACCGATTTCGCTGAAATTCAATATCAACCTGACCAGAAAAAATCCAAACTACTTTCTTTCGAAAGTGTGTTTTCAACAGACATACTGACAGCCAGACAGATGGACGGACATCCTTCGTCAAATTAAAATCGATAGAAAATTATGAATTTTTATACTTTTTCGAACTGTTAAAAACCTTACTATCACTAACAATAAGTGAAAGATATAAAAAAGTCCCGCTTTTTAGACCGAAATCCCGATTTTTCAACCTTTCCATCCCGCTTTTCAGACAAAAACAGTTAGTCAGGCTAATCATGCATTATATGTTTTCATACAAATTTTTGTATGCTGAACATGAATTTGTCAACAAAATTCCAGAACCACGATTTTGGTCCACATAAATATCGAATTCTTGTAGTATTCCGGCCATATTTTAACAAAAATTCAAAGTTTTAAGATATTTGCCACCCTAATATCTATATATATAAAAGAGTAACGTGACTGACTGACTGACTGACATACTCGTTCATCATCGCCCAGCCCAAACCGCTGAAGCTAGAGACTTGAAATTTGGACTGTAGGTACAGCTCCCGGAATATAGATTCGCTAAGGCTGGATTTTTGCCAATGTTGATTCTAAGGAGGTAAAAAGGTTAAAAAACTGTACTTTTGGTACTTTTTATAACTCCTGAAATAATAGTCATAGCGACTTGAAATTTGGACTGTATATTCACCTCCCGGAATATAGATCCAGGAAGGCCGGATTGTTGCCAATGTTGATTCTATGGGGGTAAAAATGGTAAAAAACTGTACTTTTGGTACTTTTTTATCTCCTGAAATAATGGTCATAGAGACTTGAAATTTGGACTGTATGTTCACCTCCCGGAATAAAGATCCAGTAAGGCCGAATTTTTGCCAATGTTGATTCTAAGGGGTAAAAAGGGTAAAAATCTGTACTTTTGGTACTTTTTATATCTCCTGAAATATTGGTCACAAAGACTTGAAATTTGGACTGTATGTTCACCTCCCAGAATATAGATCCAGTAAGGCTTCATTTTTACCAATGTTGATTCTAAGGGGGTAAAAAGGGTAAAAAGCTGTACTTTTGGTACCATTTATATTTCCTTAATAATAGTACTAGAAACTTGAAATTTGCAATGTAGGTTCACCTCCCGGAAAAAAGATTCACTAAGTCTGGGTTTTTGCCAATTTTGATTCTACGGGGGTAAAATGGGTAAAAAAGTGTTTTTTTTATACTTTTTTTTATATACTGAAATAATGGTCATTCAAAATTCAAATTTGAATGTAGGATCCTTTAGTGAAATAAAACATTCTGGAACAAGTACTTTCTGAAAATTCTGTACCATTTATAAAAAGTACCTTTTATAAAAAGTACCTTTTATAAAATGTACCTTTTATAAAAAGTACCTTTTATAAAAAGTACCTTTTATAAAAAGTACCTTTTATAAAAAGTACCTTTTATAAAAAGTACCTTTTATAAAAAGTACCTTTTTTAAAAAGTACCTTTTATAAAAAGTACCTTTTATAAAAAGTACCTTTTATAAAAAGTACCTTTTATAAAAAGTACCTTTTATAAAAAGTACCTTTTATAAAAAGTACCTTTTATAAAAAGTACCTTTTATAAAAAGTACCTTTTATAAAAAGTACCTTTTATAAAAAGTACCTTTTATAAAAAGTACCCCTTATTAAATGTACCTTTTATTAAAAGTACCGGAAGTACAATTTTTGATTCTTTTTTATTTCCTAAAATTATATTTATAGAAACTTTTTATATTTCCTAGAATCTTAAAATTTGTAATGTAGGCAAATTCGGTAAAAAAAAAGCATTTTTCCGGTTCTTAGTGGGGTAAAAAGGCTAAAAAAGTGTATTTTTGGTACCTTTGATATTTTTTGACGTAATGGTTCTAGAAACTTAAAATTAGGAATGTAAAATCCTCTTTGCACTTTAAATATTTGCTAAAGTAATGATCCTAGAAAATTGAATTATGGAAAAGAGGATCCTTCGGTGATGAAAAAAACATTCTGGAAGAGGTTCTTTTTCGAAATTCCATTTATAGCGGGGTAAGAAAGTGTGCTTTTGGTACTTTTTGTTTGGTTCTTATAATAATGAATTTTGATTATTCTTATATTTCTTGAAATATTAGTTCGGAAACTTGATATTTTAAATAATTGATCACCTAGCACAAAAAACGGTTTTTGAAAAATTTAATTTTAAGGGGAAAGGGGGCAAATAAATGGTTATTTTTACCTATCTAACTATTAAACTCAAAGCCCCAGAAATAACACCCAAGAGAAGGACATATTTTAAAATTTAAACTTTTAGAACGGGGAACGAAATGGAATAGAGCAGGAACAATATGGAATGATACTTTTTCCTAAAATTTTTCGTATTTTACTTTTTTAACTCCATAACTCATTTTTATTCCAATTTCTTTATTCACTGAAATATTTATTCACTCCAAATCCAAAATCCCGATATTAGGGCTCGAAAATCATTCAAATTTTATTGCTAAAATTTTTCATTGAAATATTATTTTATGAAAGACTTAAACGTGCACAAGTAAATAAAACAAAGAATTCGTAGGGGAATTGTCTTGAAATCGATAGAGTAATTCTGATCCTTCTATTATCCGTAATTCAATACAACCGGTAACGAAGTACCGGGATGGTAAGATAGTATTTTTTATGATTTTTTTTTTACTTAAAAAACAAAAACAAAATTTACAAAAAATTGTTTTTCAAAAATAGTTTCGGAACTTAGAAAATTTTTCCAAAACAAAAATCTGAAGAACTCTTAAAAAGCTTTTCGAATACGCTCGCAAAGCGTTCGAAAAAACGTTTTGAGATTGCTTTTTTATTTGTTATAGCGCTTTCAGAACGCTTTTCAAAAACGTTTGCAAAACGTTTAAAAATTGCGATTTGAGAATGCTTCTTTTTTGTTAAAGTGCTTTCAGAACGCTTTTTTTTTTTAACCCGTCGTCAATTTCTGCTTGGGAAATTAAAATTACAAGGAATTCTCGTGAATTGACTATTTTTTTTTGTAAAATTATCTTGGAAATTTGTAAAATTACAAAAAAAATGTAAAATTACCGCAAAAAATTTAAATTTCGATATGTTAAAAAACAAGGAAAACTGTCAAATACCAGCAAAATGGGTTTACGATACTTTTCCTAGTAATTTGACAAAGTTTTTTTTGTGTGTATAAAAAAATTTTCAGATTTAGAGACATTTTTCATATAGAAAAATTCTCATTCTCTAAAACATTTTTGTAAAAGAAAAATTCAAATATATGTCGAAAAATTTTAAAATTCTGAGACATTTTTTTGTAAAAAAAAATTCTCTGAGACATTTTTCGTATAAAAAATTCTCACATTCTAAAATATTTTTTATATAGAAAAATTCAGAAATTTTGGGACATTTTTTATACAGAAAATTATCAGAACCTGTGACATTTTTTCAAGGGAAAATTTTTAAATTCTAAAATATTTTGCGTACATGCAAGTTATCAGATTCTGAGATATTTTTCGTGTAGAAAAAGTCTGAAATTCTGAAACATTTTTCTTATAGAAAAATTCTTAGATTCCGATACATTTTTCTTATAGAAAAATTTTTAGATTCCGCGACATTTTTCGTATATTAAAATTTTCCGTCTCCGAAACATTTTTCTATTTCCGTGCAGAAAAATTCTCAAATTCTGAGACATTTTCCGAATAGAAAATTTTTAGATTCTGAAAAATTTTTCGCAAAGAAACATTTTTTGATTAAAAAAATCTTTAATCCTCGAAATACTTTTCTATAAAAAAAAATTTCGTGCACAAAAATATGTTTTACCAATACCTAAGATTCTAGTCAAAAATTGCCAACCATAAAAAAAAAGTTCTTGTGAAGCACATTGTTTTTTGTATTTTAACATGATAATGTTTTTAGGCTGGTGTCTAATTTTAAAAAAGTTGCAGGACGCCACCTCACAATTAACGAAAAAGAAAACAAGAATTACTATTTTCGTTTTCTTAAAACCGAAAATTTTAATAACTTGGGTTTGTAACTTGGATAATAATTCACCTCGTGGTGAATAAAATTTTTTTATTATAATTTTTTTTTCTCACCAAAATTTCTTTTTCATATTTTTTTTTTTCATCAATTTTTTTTTACATCAAAAAATATTTCTTTTCATCAAAAAAATTCATCAAATTTTTTTTTCACCAAAAATTTTGGGTTCATTAAATTTTTTTTAACATAAGTTTGTTTTTCGTGAAAATATAATCATTTTTTTTTTTACCGAAACTACTTCTTCACCAAGTCTAAGCTTTTCGTATAAAAATGTTCCATTTGTTTGTCAAATGTACATAAAACAAGTGAGAGTATTATATTCTTTGGTGCCGAATCTTTTATACTCTCCAAAATGTAAAAACACTTTTTTGCACTTATTTTTGCACTCACTTACGAAATGTACAGCTCTTTTGGTTTTTTAATGGGGTACTCTACTGATATTTCAGTTCGTTTTGCATGGAATAGCAAAGTAATATAACATAATTTTTTCTTAAAAAACTTTGCTTTGGCAAGTACACCCAAATCTTCCGCAAAACATTATCATAATTTAATATTTTGGGCAAGAGTACAAAATTCGCAGGCATTTTTTATTAAAAGTCCGTGATAGATCATGTGTCATTTGGGTGCAAATGACCCATCACAAACTTGACGCCTTTTATATAAAAAGACTTGTCTCTTGTGTGACGAAATTTCGTAACTCCGGTTACATCACTTGTGAGATATAAATGGGTCACAGAACACATCATAACTTTTTTTCAGGACATTTAAAAAATTAATAAAAAAAAATCATAAAAGTATTTTTAATAAATTTTCCTAAAATCATTTTTAATAATTTTTGGAAGAAATAAGTGTAAAATCCTCTAAATATCGAAGATGTATAGTATTCCGGCCATATTTTAATAAAAATTCAAAGTTTAAAGATATTTGCCACCCTAATGTACCTATGTAAAAAGAAAATGATGATTTTTAATATTTTTAAGCAAATGCTGTATAATTTATTTTGACAGTGATGAACACTCTAGAGATATTGCAAATAAATGCCATTTGGTATTTAAGTATATATTTTTATTATTATTTTTTTTTTGAATTTATTGTTTTAAATCATGTTTGTCTGCATATAAAAATACTAGAAATATTTCTTAATATTATAAAAAAATACAATTTTATTGGCAAATTGTAAGTGGATTTTTCTTTAGGGTAGTTTAAATACTTACAAGCACAAAATTATACCTACATGTTGTTAACACATGCCATAAATACTTTTTTTATGTCATTTAGAAACAGAAGTGGAAAAACTAAGGCACACACACAAAAAATTATTGGCTAAAAAATTTAAATTAAATCTATTGATCAACAAAATTCAAATTAGTCAATAATTGTGTTAATCAACATTTTTTTTTGGTTTTTTCTTTAACTATCAACTTACAATTTTTCAATATATCAGTTAAAAAATATAGAATATAATCGGGGTTTACTTTTTTATTTGTTGGCAACATATTGGAAAGCAAAAAATATGAATTTCTTCAAAATTTTGCCATAAGCTTATTCATTTATTAAATCAATTATTATTTTGATTGCCTTTAAATAAAAAATTGATTAAATTTGTGATCAAAATCGAAAAAAATGTTTAATTGAAAATAAAATCAATTAATCACCTACAATTTGATGATTGATATAACAGTTTTCTTCATCGGAGGAGTTTCAATTAAAAAATTAATTGAAACCGTGCTTTTGTTGATTGTAATTCGATTTCAATTCTTTCTGTGCAGACAGATTTCAGTTTTAATTAAACTGAATCCGGTTAAAAAAAAAAAATTATCAGCGGGATTTTTCTTGAATCTACTGAAATGTTGTGTCTGGAATTTTTAATTACAACTGGGATTATTAGCATTTCTAAATTTTAATTATGAATCTGAAATTAAAATTTTAAATTAAAATTTTTAATTTAAATATGAATATTTGAATTTCCAAATTTCAATTGGAAAATATTAAGATAATGCTGCCAAATTCGATTCCGGTTGGAAAACTAGAGTGGCCAAAAAATATTTTTTTGCCCACCCATTTCTATCACGATGCTATAAATTTATTGCATTAAATGCCTAAAGACCATATTGATTGTTTTGTTTTTGTTGTTTTTACCCTTATTAAACCAAAATTGCTGATGTACGGGTAACACAATATGAAAAACCATAAAAATAAGGAATAATAAAAAAAAACTATTGTTTATAAGAATGTAATAATATGACCATATAAACGAAAAGTGCCTATAAATTGATTTTGATTGCTTGGTATACTAAAACAATACACACATCTATAATTTGATACACAAGATTAAGAATTTAAGAAATCGCAAGCGAAAAAAACAAGTAGTTAAATTCGACTTGGACGAATCTATGAAACCCCTCTACAATGCCCTTTTTAAGTGATAGTAAATTTCTAACGCGAAAAAATAAAATTTTTGATTAGAAATATTTTATTTTGTGTAAAAATTTTTTTTTAGTAATTTTTGAAAAAAAAAAATAATAATTTACCAAATTTTTTTTTTGAGTGTAAAATTTTTTTTGAGTGTAAAATTTTTTTGAGTGTATTTTTTTTTAAGTGTAAAAGTTTTTTTGAGTGACAAAAATACGTTGTAAAATATTATTGTGACTTACCAATGTTTTTAAAACATGTTTAACGGGTTTTCAACACTTGAATTTAAGGTGAACTAATCTGAGATTAACGATTTTGCTAATACTTTTTGAACCACTGGACCGATTTGGCTGAAATTCAATACGAACCAGGTCAGGGGAACAACAAATATATATGCCAAGCTTTAGCACCCTCAGAAAGTCTTTCGAAAGTTAGCGTGTATTTTATCTAGTAAATTCACGAAAATCCCTTGCCGAAATTCAGTCTTTTGCTCATAACTTTTGAACAACTGGACCGATTTCGATGGATTGCAATACCAGCCTGACCAGGTAAATGCCCAACATATATGCCAAACTTCAAACAGAAAAAACAGCCTGTTTTTTGTTGTTTTATCCAATAAAAAAATATGTTATAACTCGGGTTCGGATTTTTATGCTAATGCATATTTGTTGTCGTCAGTCTGAGAGCAACAAAAACTAAATATCTTTGCGAATAAAGAAATTTGCAGTAAGATAGTATTGATTTGTTAGTGCATATGAGGCATTCCACACCAAATGTCCCGCTACAGAAAAACATGTGTCCCGTAAATTTCTGAATAGGTTGTTTGGATAGCCCTATATGTAACTAAGAAAACTGCGTTTTTGGTTTTTAAAATTTTCGAAAACTGGGCTTAGGAGGCGTGGTCAAATATTGGAAAAATGGTAAAATTTGTGGCGAGTTGCCTTGATTAAATATTTATCACATTAAAACGGAATGCACCACAATGTCAAAAATTTACGTTCTTATATAGTTTTGTATGGGCTATCGATTAAATTTTTTTTTTTTGGAAAATTTTCAGAACCCGTTCTGAAATTTTCCATTTTTTAAAAAAGTCAATTTATCAAAAATCCGGCCACTTTTTTTTCTTTTTTATTTATTTTTTTAAAAGTTTAGATGTTTGTCCATCCACACAAAAAAATCAGAAACACGTTCATCTTTTTTTTCGAGAAAATCGCATTTGAACTTTAAATTTCATAACAATTTTGTTATTTGCTTGTATTTCTTTGTTTTAAAGTTGCGAATGAGTAATATTAATTGCATAAATATTCGTCATACGCTCTGTTGACACAAGAAAATACAAGCAAATTACTAAATTGTTATGAAATTTAAAGTTCAAATGCGATTTTCTCGAAAAAAAACGAAAAACGCGTGTCTGAATGTTTTTTGTGTGGAAGGACAACCATCTAAACTTTCAAAAAAAAAAAAAAATTAAAAAGTGGCCGGATTTTCGTTAAATTGACTTTTTTAAAAAATGTAAAAATTCCAGAACGGGTTCTGAAAATTTTCCAAAAAAAAAATTTTAATCGATAGCCCATACAAAACTACATAAGAATGTCAATTGTTAAGATCGTGGTGCATTCCGTTTTAATGTGATAAATATTTAATAAAGGCAACTTGCCACAAATTTGACCATTTTTCCAATATTTGACCACGCCTCCTAAGCCCAGTTTTTGAAAAATTGAAAAACCAAAAACGCAATTTTCTAAGTTCCATATTGGGCTATACATACAACCTATTCAGAATTTTACGGAACACGTGTTTTTTTTTTCGCTGGACATTTGGTGTGGAATGCTTCATAAGCTAAAATTATACTTTAGTAGATATTTTGACGCTATCATATTTTTAAATTTTTTCACAATTCTCACAATTTATGATATAAAAAATCAATATTTTAATAACCATTTTACTGACTTTAATGCAGTCAAACATCTTTAGTCGTACTCGTTTCGCGAGTTTGCAGGTGGAATGCATATGGGGCATTCCAGTCCAAATCACCCAATTTTAGACCCGAACCCCCGATTATTTTTTTTTTTTTTTTGATATGTTTTAGTTAGTATTAAATACAATTTTCTCTCAAATTTTCAGAATTTTATACCATGTTGGTGTTAATTATTCAATTTTTCAAATTTTTTCAAAAGTGTGACTATCGTGATCTTAGTACGATGGTACAATTTTCGTCTTCTCATTCCCAATGGGACTAGAGTCGAAAATGTATAAATATTTGGTTTGATCATTAACGATTGTCATTAAAGACCCTTTAATTAATTAAAACGAAACCGTGCGTAAAGATTTATATTGTTATTATTTTATTTACTTATTATTTAAATGTCTTTATTAATCTTCAAACATTTCTTATGAGTTCTAAATTACAACTGACTTAAAATATTCTGAAACTTCTCTTTTTATATTGTTTAAATGTAACGGTAAATAAAGCTTATATGAAATAAAGAATAACGATAATACAAAATAATATGAATAATAGGAATTAACAGAAATATAATAATTGAGAATGAAAGTGAATAATTGATAATTAATTACACAGTGCAACACCCAAAATCGGAATGGGATGAAACCAAAAGCAAATGAAAGTTGACATATTCCATAATAAACCCCTCAAGGCTTTTTTCTAGTTCAGAGCTAGATTTTGTTTTACACGCATTTGAAGTTAGTGCACTTTTATTATAATTACAATAATAAATGCTTGAAAACTGTATTAGTGGCGAATGATTAATATTGTAATTGCCTTTAAATAACAATCATACGCAACGGTGTCCAGTGATTTATATAAATAATTGCCTTTAAATAACAATCATAAGCAACGGTGTACAGTGGTTTATTTTAATAATTTGGCTATTCAGTAAATAGGTACTGGACCGATTGCAGCAAAATTCATACCAGTCATAGCTGAAGTAATTTTGAGCTTAAGTTTTGAAACTGGACCCTACATGTCCAATAAGGGCACCACCAGGGGTCTTTAAAGTAGGACACGTTTAGTACACAAAAACTTTAAATGCTTTAAAATCACCAACTTTAAATGCGTGTAAAATAAAATCTAGCTCTGACCTAAAAAAAAGACCTTGAGGGTTTTGTTATGGAAAACGTCAGCTTTCATTTGCTTTTGGTTTCATCCCATTCCGATTCAAAAGTTCGATTTTGTATCACTGTATTATTAAAGAGAGATTTATGATAAATTTAAGTATTAAAGGAAATTAAGATAAAATATACGATGAAGAAAATAAGGAATTCAAATATGAAGGGAGAGGGAAGGGAAAAGTTATTAGGAGTATACACAATATATAACTCTTTGCAATTTGTAGTATTGGGTTTTTATTTATGCTAAATAATCTAGACAATGGGATCTGACAAATCCCGAAACACGTGTCGCTTAAGACTTGCAAAAATAATAAATATATTTAAAACTGAAAAATAATTTTCTTGAAAATTATTTTATGAGAAGATCATAGTTTTAATTAGTAAAGGAAATAATTACCTCGAGCTAAAATAAACCTACTCAAAATATAACATAAATATATTTAAAACAGAAAAGTGATTTTTCTTAAAAATTATTTCATGAATATATCATAGTTTTAATTAGTAAAGGAAATGATGGCCTCGAGCTAAAATAAACCTACTCAAAATATATTATTTTAAAGGTCGAATAAAACAATTTTTATTTTTAATAAAAATTAATCAGAGTTTGAATTTTATAATATTTTTTAATATGTAGAGTCAGTTAAGTCTGCTGTTTGTTGCTCGTGTAACGACTTTAAGGGATAGATGTATTTAAAAATGTAAGTTGTGATTGTAGTAGTTGTTATGTTTAAAACCAAAAAAAAAAAATACAAAACATTTATTTCAGAAACGTGCATAAAATATGAACATCCTTAACTAAATGTACATAAATTGTATTTCCATATTTTATAGATATAAAAGATTTCCAACAAACATTTCACAAAACTATGTGTACGATTAACAAGGCAATAAAAATCATTCAAATAATGAGGGTTTTCCTTTTTCAAAAATTCCATTACTACAAACACAAACATATGTATGTATGCCGTAAAATTATACTCTAGCATTTACAGACATTCATGTCCTTTGCATATGTTAAATATTTGATCTTTATACAAATATTTTTACACATAATTATGTTTGAAATATTTTCCATTTACAATAAAATTGTAAATGTATATTGTATGTTTATAATCTCTGTAATATTTGTCTTTCCCTTGTAACCTTTTTTTAGTTAAGATTCTATTTAAACAATTCACTAATCCTTTTAAATATTATTTGGAATGTTAAAAAATTATTACTTTATCATTATAAAGTAAATTTAATTTCCTGTGTAAACATTTTAATACAAATTTTAGTTGGTCATATTTTAGCTCATACTTAATAAAGGCAGAAAATTGTCTTTAAAAATATTTTTAAGTGTTTTGTTCTAAGATCTCTAAATATTTTTGGGTAGAAAAGATCACATATCTATATGGGGGATTTCGTGTCAACTGACACAACTTTTTAAACCGATGACTTCCGATCGGGATGAAATTTGCACCAAAGTTAGTCCTATTGGATAGTAGTTCAGACACAATTTTTCAACGAGATCAAGAACTCTCTGAGTTAGAGGGGGTCGAAATTTGACATTTTGGCCAAAGAGGTGTTGATTCTCATCCATGTAAATTCTTACCTATTGTTTTTAGCAAAATGTGTCCCAAACAGTTTAGATAGCTATTTATTCAGTCTTTCGGAAAAAAAATGGGGGTTTTCGTGTCAACTGACACAACTTTTGAAACCGATGTCTTCCGATCGGGATGAAATTTGCACCAAGGTTAGTCCTATTGGATAGTAGTTCAGACACAATTTTTCAACGAGATTGGTCAAGAACTCTCTGAGTTAGAGGGGGTCGAAGTTTGACATTTTGGCCAAAGAGGTGTTGATTCTCATCCATGTAACTTCTTACCTATTGTTTTTAGCAAATTGTGTCCCAAAGAGTTTAGATAGCTATTTCTTCAGTCTTTCGAAAAAAAATATAAAAAAAATAAAAAAAAAATTTTTGATTTTTTTTCTTAAAAATCCAAAACTTTTTTGACTTTTTCCTCAAATTGGGCCCTTTTTTTTTTTTTTTTTTTTGATTCAAAAGAAAGCTTAGGTGATTTCCTTTAAGAGCTGTGGGGTCGCTTAGTGGGATGCGAGTGGGATATCTATGAAAAAATTTTTTTTTAAACTTTGGAACACAAAAAATGGTTCTTCAATTTGCACTATTAGGCGTGGGATAGCTAACCAGTTTTCGATTTCGATCCGCGATACCCTCTAATTTTTTTATGTTCGAAAAAGAAAGCACGAGCCAAAAAAAATGGGGGCGGTGGGGAGGGTCCATATGGCCCCTCATTAGGGTCAAAGTTGGGCGTAAAGGGGTAAAAATCCCAAAAAAGCCCCAAAACTCCCCTAGAAACGCCCCTGGAGGGGTGCAATGTGAGACCGACCTCCAATAATTTTTTGCCCCCAACATTTTTCTTGAACATACCTTACCCCTATTTCCACTTCCTTAGGGGGCTCCCATACAAAACATTTTTAAAAAATTTGATCCTACCATTCTAACTTACCCTAAAGTGCCCCTAGTGGGGCCAAATGTATGACCAACCTCCATTATTTTATTAATTCCAACATTTTTTGCAAACATACCTACAATGTATCTTTAACCCTTAAGGTGGTCCCCATACATTTCTTTTAATTTTTATAAATTTGTTTTATTAAACCAGCTCCTACCGCCCCTACAGTGCCTCCTAGAGAGGCAAAAATTACGACCAACCCCCATTATTTTTTATTTACCAACATTTTGTCCGAAGATCATAACACCCTATCTCCACTCCTTAAGGGGCTCCCATACATTATAAAAACATGTATTTTTAAAAACTAATAAAAAAATAAAAAAAAATGTATGGGGACCCCCTTAAGAGTTGAAAATAAAGGGTAGGTATATTCTAAGAAAATGTTGGAGTTGAAAAAATATTGGGGGTCGGTCATACATTTTACATCTCTAGGGGCACCCTATGGACAGTTAGAGCGGTAGGAGCAAATTTTATAAAAATGTCAATTTGTATGGGAGCCCCCTTAGGAAGTGGAAATAGGGGTAAGGTATGTTCAAGAAAAATGTTGGGGGCAGAAAATTATTGGAGGTCGGTCTCACATTGCACCCCTCCACGGGCGTTTCTAGGGGAGTTTTGGGGCTTTTTGAGGATTTCTACCTCTTTACGCCCAAATTTGACCCCAATGAGGGGCCATATGGCCCTTCCCCACCGCCCCCATTTTTTGGCTCGTGCTTTCTTTTTTGAACCTAAAAAAATTAGAGGGTATCGGGGATCGAAATCGAAAACTGGTTACCCGGCTAAAAATAAATGTGTATGTTCGTATATGCTTATATATAGATCTTTATATGATCATATATGAAATATATGGAAACATATATGTGACCATATATGCAAGAAACGATCCCATATATGTGGCCGTATATAAAATATGTGCCATATATGATATCATATATGGAAACATATATGTTATCATAAAATGTTAAGTTTTAGTGCATGTGTATGAAAATATCAGCCGGAATTACAATTTAAAAAATATTGTTTCCTAGTTGCAAAATATTCTGATTAAAAATGTTACTTTTACATAAAGAAAATGGAAAGGTAAGTTTTTATGAGAATTTGAAATGAATTTAGAATTTTAAAATCATATGTATTATTTTTTCCAGTTCATCGTCATAACAAGTATAAGCCTGAACAATTTATTCCAAAACAAGATCATATTCAAAAGGATCATATATATAGAGTGCTTTGACGTTGAAGAAAATTAAACTACGCAGCTTCGTTAATCTCGTGCAACTTCGTGGAGAGGGCATATGCACCACCATTATGTTTTCACTGCGATTGCAATACTGCAAACTATTTTGAAATCCCTTAATGTCGCCATAACAAATTGGAAATGATAGATCGTATAAGCAGTTTTGAGCCCGAATAAGGTTAAGCTCACTCAACTTGGAGAAGAGGACATATGCACCACCAGAAATGTTATCACTACGATTCCAACACTATAAATTATTTTGAAATCCCTTACTGTTGAAAATTGGAAATGGAAAGAACGTATAAGAAGTTTGAAGGCCGAGTTACTAGAAAATTCAACCATGCGGAGGGACGTTAAGCTCGCTTAACTTAGAGCAGAGGGCATATGCACGACCATAACGTTATCACTACGGTTCCAACACTACAAACTATTTTGAAATCGCTTACTAGTAGTAGTAGTAGTAGTAGTAGTAAGTAATCTTTATTAAAAATAAAAAATAAAATAATTTCATTTACATTTAAAATGTGTAACGAACACGCCAAACGTTATATAGATGCGACCGTGCTCAGGGCAAAATGGGGGGGATCTTGTTCGGCCGTTACACAATAATAAAATAATAAGGATAAAATAAAAAGAAAAACCATGAGCCTGATACTCGCCTAAGTGGGTTGAACTCTACCATGTCTGTTTACCTGATTTTCCCTACCTTTCGTCAAATGAATCAAAATTTAGCAGATCATTTTTATAAAATTATACAGTTTATTAACAAGAGTTAAATAACGATGTCATATGAATAAAAAAATTATATTAATGAAGAAACGAATTGGTTAAAAGACTAACTTTTAGTTAAGATAAAAAAATTTAAGTTAAGTAATATGGGTTTAAATCAAATTTATCTAACAAATTAAGGCGTTATATATCAATTAAGGAAATAAATTAAATTTACTTACATAGATTTACTCCAACGAAGTGATCACTGCATTGTTGTAACTGGTTAAGGAATTATGTTATGGTTCTATATAATTTGTTAGATAAAAGGGTTTTAACTATAAAGTTAACTCGAGATTAGTTGATTTAAGTTTACAATAACTTAGATAAACTACATTTAATGACGAAATAAATTATAAACCACGATCACAAGGGCGTTAAGTCAACGCAAAACTACGATTAAATCAAAGTTATTTAAAGTTTACATGTAATTATCTAAACTAAGATTATTTTGAAGTTAAAAGTTGAACAAAAAAAATTCAATAGTTAAACTAGGATTAAAATTAATTTGAAAGTTAAACCCCGGGTAACTAACGTAAGTTAAATATTTAAACAAGGATCAAAGTTAGTTGAAAAATTATTAGAATTAAGGTTAAGTTAAAAGTTAAACGAGGATTAAAACGAGATTCAAGTTACGTTTTACGTTAACCCGCGATTAACGTTTTAGAATAAGATAAAAAGTTTTTTTGCAACCGATAAGTTTACGTATTAACGATATTCAACTCAAATTAGATGAAGGACCAGGCAAGATATCAAACTGCAGATATATTTTTCAGTAGCTCAACTGACGGTTAACTGAAGATGCTGTTTAATTAAGATCCGTGAACTGCAGTTTATTTAAACGTTGTATCAGGGATTATTTTAAATGACGTTGCTGCAGGGATTATTTTAAATGATGTTGCTGTAGGGATTATTTTAAATGATGTTGCTGTAGGGATTATTTTAAATGATATTGCGGGTTAGCTTGTTGTTGTTCAAATCTGATAAATGATGTTGCAGATAGTAGTTGTTGTTGTAGGAATTAATTGATTCTATTGCTCTTAATATAACGGTATAATTGCAACTGTATCGGCAAATTATTTTTCAGTTGCGTATCAAATCTTAAAATTCTCTTTAACGAAAGCTGCGAGATAACCAGGATTTCCAATACGGATAAATTATCAATTAGATTCAACGCTGGTCTCTTAATTGAGGCCACAATCTTGCTTTTCAGACTCCAATATCTGGTTTTAGCACTCAAACCGTGAGGACTTTAATTATGCCTAAAAGACCTGAATAAGATAAAAATCGTTAGATTGTGCCTCCTCACGAAGTTTCGTATTGTACCTTTTATTGTTACCAATATCTTTGAGATCTTTAAAGCAATTGCGTTTTTCTCTTTTACAAATGATTTGTGAATACAATTATGTTTGAATTTTTCTGGGCTATTAAAATTTGAAAAGAAAATTTTTGAAAACCTCAAAATTTAAAAATCGAAGGTTTCCTTTTTTTTATTTTTTTTTATAAATTGTAACTTTGCTTTTTTTTCGAATAATTTCCGAAGTCAATTAACCCATTGGGTGTCACAAATTACATCACCAATTACAAAAAAAAAAAAAAAAAAAAAAAAAAAAAAAAAAAAAAAAAAAAAAAAAAATCACTGCCATATATCTTTAGCATGATATGTCGATGTACTGCCAGTATCTACATCTTCTAATACGTAATTACAATTTCCAATCTTCTCTATTATTTTAGCTCTTTTTCCTACTGGTGCTAATTTTGCATTGAAATTGTCCACCAGTCTACTTTGAGTGAAATTTCTATGAAACACGCACTGTCCAACTTCAAAATTTCGATTTCTGCTTCTCAGATTATATGAATACTTATTTTTCTCATACGACTCTTTCATCTTCTCCTTGATCATATCACGCAAAAATTTGAATTGATCTTCCCTCTCTAACTCTGATGGACCATCTTGTAACAAATTCAGATTTCTTAACACCTTATAGTCATCCCCATGAGCCATCATGTTTTGACCAAAAACGACAAAATACGGAGATTTACCGATAGATTGATGGATATTATTTCGTAAAGAACTGTTGATGCTACTTAAATATAAATCCCAATCTCGTTGATCGTTACGAATATAAGCACGTAATGCCTCGTTAATGCTCCTATTAACCCTCTCACTGGCATTCGCCTGCGGAGAATGAATAGCCGTAAAAATATGGTTTACTCCATACCTTTTCAGAAATTTGTCAAACTCTTTGCATTTGAATTGACTTCCATTGTCTGATATCATTACCTCTGGAACCCCAAAACACGAAAATATCTCCTCATTCAAAAACTTAATAATTTGTTTGGAACAAAATTTCCTCAGCGGCTTCAGAAATGTGAACTTCGAGAAATGGTCTAACACAATACAAATACCAACGTTTCCCTGTCTACTTCTCGGAAATGGACCAATTAAATCTATATACATTCTCTGAAAAGGACGTTCAGATTTAGCCATATTACCCATTAACGGCCTAAGTGTTTGATTTGGTGTTTTTGAAGTTTTACAACTTTCACAATCCTGTATATATTTTTTTACGTCCACCACCATACCGGGCCAATAAAAGTATCGTCGAATTTTCTCTAATGTTCTAGCTATACCCGCATGAGCGGACGATGGCGGGTTATGACCGGAATATATTACTTCTCTTCTCAAGTCTTGTGGCACTAGAAGTTTCCAATTTGTAAGGTCATCGAAATCTGCTCTATAATAAATATACTTATCCATAACTCTATAATCTGGTAGTTTAGCCTTTTCAAATTTTCCTCTTAAAGTTGCATACTCAACAGAATTAAAAGCATCGGAGTCCAAATTAATAATCGGTAACCGTTCTATTTCAGCAATCTCATCTACATCAAAACTCCTGGATAAGGCATCCGGCACCACATTTTCTTTTCCTTTCCTGTGTTCAATATTGAAGTCATATCCTTGTAGTTTGAGAGACCACCTAGCTAACCTTCCACTTAAATCGTTTTGATTCATCAGCCACTTTAGGCTAGCATGATCCGTTACCACTGTAAAATTATACCCTTCTATGTACTTCCGAAATTTTTTTATGGCTAAGACAACAGCGAAGCATTCTAATTCCGTAACGGTGTAATTTTGTTGGGCTTTATTTAGTTTTTGAGACATAAAAGCAATGGGTCTCTCTATACCCTCTGTGTCCTCCTGAGCTAGTACTGCACCCACACCAACTTTACTAGCATCGCATTGCACAATAAATTTCTTTTCATAATTTGGATGAATTAAAAATGGGGCTGAAGACAACATGGTTTTTAATTTGTCAAATGACTCCTGAGCCGCAGAATTCCAGCAATATTTTTTCTTTTTGCTCAATAACTCTGTTAACGGGTACGTAATTGTTGCATAGTCCTCAACAAAGCGTCTGTACCAGCCCGTCATACCGAGAAATTGTCGAACTTGTTTAATTGTTCTGGGAACTGGATACTCCGTGATTGCCTTTACCTTATCTGGGTCTACCATTAGCGTTCCATTGCCTACGACATATCCCAAATATTTTACTTGGTTTAACCCAAAACTGCTCTTTTTGACGTTAATTGTCAATCCAGCTTTTTTCAAAAGCTCAGCTACTTGCAATAAATGGCGGATATGTTCATCGAACGAGTTAGATACTACCAACAGATCATCCAGGTATACAAAAACATGACTTTTTAGATCATACGTAATAACCTTATCCATAAGTCTGCACATGGTTTGAGGTGCATTGCAGAGGCCAAAAGGCATGCGAGTGAACTGGTATAAAGGACGATTCGGAATGGAAAATGCCGTCTTTGGTCTGGACTCTTTTGCAAGGCTAATTTGCCAGAAGGCATCCTTTAGGTCGATTTTGGATATTATATTAACCGGTGGCAATCTAGAGATGAGACCATCGATGTTTGGCATCGGATAAGCATCCTTTATGGTTGCCTCATTTAACTTTCGGGAGTCCAAACAAAATCGAACCTTATTAGGCTTTACGATTAACACTCCCGGAGACGACCACGCCGAACTTTCTGCTTCCTCAATTACCCCTAACCCAATCATCCTATCTATTTCGTCACAAAGTATCTTTTCACGAACTGGAGAAATCGGATAAAACTTTTGTTTTATCGGTTTAGCCATTCCTGTGTCGATGATATGTTCTAATAATGTTGTTTTTCCCAAGCCTTCTCTCTCTGAAGATGGAAACAAAGATATAACTGCCTCTAACTGTTGACGCTGTGCAGTAGTACAAGGGTAACGTTCTTCGTCTGCTTCCAAAGATACTTCCGATATGTTGGTTAATATTTTAAGGTCAAATAGATTCCAGAAATCCATTCCACAAATCAGATTTTGCTTCATCTTGGGTATGATTAATACATTTAAAGATTTCGTTTGGCCTTCAAACGTTAACTTTACCGAAATCGAACCCACAACCTGTTGTTGTTTACCATCCGCAGTTTTCACTTTACCCGTGAATTTCAACAATTCGGAAGAGTAATCAGTTAGAATCTTTTCTGCTAACCCACTACCGAAGCAGCTAATAGACGCTCCGCTATCTAAAAGAGATAAGTACGTTCCCCCAAAGACTGATACATTAACATACGGTCTACAATCTACTCCTTTTGAAACTATAGATGATACACAATGTTTCTTAAGACTCTTACGGTTCTTCCAAAATGTCTTAACTCTAAGAGCTGAACGAGTTTTAGGTTTGGTTAAAGCATTGGCCAATAACTTTTCACGAGAATTATCAATAAAATTTTTAATACGAATATGGTAAGGTAAGGTAATATCAGGGATAGAATTTTTGTTCTCATTTGTCACGTCTGGTAAAGAATCTAAATTATCAGTTGAAGAAGCTATTTTCGAGGTTTCTTGTGCGGATGTGAATTCCTTTTTGAATTCACACCCTCCTTGGAGTTTAAATTTTCCCGCTTAGATAAACATTTTGCACAATTGGGCATATATGTATCCAATTGGCCACAACCATAGCAAAAAATTCTTCGAGGAGATAAACAATCTTGATACCTGTGACCAACAATATCACAGTTCCAGCATTTCAATGATGAAAAATCTAGAGCCTCTACGATATCTTCATCCTCTAAATCGTCCTCACTGGCGGATTCATGCGTAAGAGCTGCAACCTGTCGACGAGCACTCGTACTTGCACGATTGGTCCAATGTTTTTCATCCTCTAAAAATTTTTCGTGTTTTCTGACCTCGCATCTCAACGAAAAAATATCCGGAATTCTAACGTGAAGTAGTTCATGACGTATATCGGCTCTCAAATTCTTTATCACGATTTCAACGAATTCTTGTTCCTCCAAAGGTTTTTTTAGTTTATCACTCATACCCGAAAGAACTTCTAACATCTCATCAAAGTTTTCGTTAAATTTCTGTTTTCGTCGACGCATGTCCTCCTTAATGTCATAATCGGTGGTAGTATCCTTAAAATGATGTTCCAGAGCGTCACATAGCTCTGCCCATGAGAAGGTGCCCTTAGTCTTGCGATGATAACGCCAAAACCATTTATTTGCTTTACCCTCAAACAAAATGTGAGCATGCTGGCAAAGCAGATCAAAGTCCCCACTCAAGTGAGCTTCTGTCAAATTTTTTATACGATAAATAAATTCTTCAGTGGTCTCTTCATCGGAGGTTCCCTTATAAGTAACATGCCAATCATAGATCTTCTTGGAAATCTTTTCCCCAGATGAGTGTCGTTCCTCCCTTTCCGGTTCACGATGAGGATTGGTGCGTCTCGGTGTAATTGGATCATTATTATGTGGTTGGCGTCTATCGGAATTCAAAGCATTCAAATTCAAGGACGCAAAAGCATGTTGTATTTCAAACCCAATAGCTGCTGACACTTCAGACCGAAAATTTGTCAAAGATTGCGTCACAATCGTATTCACTTCTTGCGCAGTGATTGGGTTACCGCGTGAAGGAGTATGATATGAATTACTTGCCATATTAAACGCCGCATTCCTCTGCTGACGAGTTTGTTGACGAGTCATTATACGTGGTATCGTCCCCTGATTTTCAGGATTACTTTGGACAACAGTATTATCATTTTCGTCACTACTTAAGTCGTTCCCCGTATTAAAATTAGGGTCGCTTGGACTATGAGTTATTGGCATTTTAAAATATTATTTAACACACAATAAAAAAAAATAATATAATATGCAAAAAAAATAATTAATTAAGAAAACGGGTTATATGTGCAGACAGAAATATTGTTGAAATATTGACTACTCAATAGGGTTATCAGGTAAACATACAGTACATTATTTGGCTAATTATACGAGACAGCTGCTCATTGTGAAAATACACGAGAAATTTTATTTTGAATGTATTCATCGAGTTAAAACCGAATATGAATCAGAATTACATTTTCCCAATAAAAATCATTCAAACGAAATAAAAAAAATATAAGTAAAAAAAAATATATATTATCTTTTATTACATTGATATGACGACAAAATCATGTCCATTCAAACTACAAATGCAAAGAAAAGATCCAAATCAACAATTATCCGTGAATAAATAATGGTCAGTAACGAAAATTTGCTTCATTAAACTGCATCTTCCATTTTTAAAACACAAATTCCACCACCGTTTTTACCTGGTCAGTTATTCCATAGAACTACTGCAAGTCCGTAAAAACAAACAAAAAAAATAAAAATAAAAAAAATAATGAAAGGACATACATTCACACCTACAATGTTTAGGTTAAAGATGATAATAACCAAGGACTCCCTTGAATGTAGGCCCCACGTTGGGAGCCAAAAATTATGTAACGAACACGCCAAACGTTATATAGATGCGACCGTGCTCAGGGCAAAATGGGGGGGATCTTGTTCGGCCGTTACACAATAATAAAATAATAAGGATAAAATAAAAAGAAAAACCATGAGCCTGATACTCGCCTAAGTGGGTTGAACTCTACCATGTCTGTTTACCTGATTTTCCCTACCTTTCGTCAAATGAATCAAAATTTAGCAGATCATTTTTATAAAATTATACAGTTTATTAACAAGAGTTAAATAACGATGTCATATGAATAAAAAAATTATATTAATGAAGAAACGAATTGGTTAAAAGACTAACTTTTAGTTAAGATAAAAAAATTTAAGTTAAGTAATATGGGTTTAAATCAAATTTATCTAACAAATTAAGGCGTTATATATCAATTAAGGAAATAAATTAAATTTACTTACATAGATTTACTCCAACGAAGTGATCACTGCATTGTTGTAACTGGTTAAGGAATTATGTTATGGTTCTATATAATTTGTTAGATAAAAGGGTTTTAACTATAAAGTTAACTCGAGATTAGTTGATTTAAGTTTACAATAACTTAGATAAACTACATTTAATGACGAAATAAATTATAAACCACGATCACAAGGGCGTTAAGTCAACGCAAAACTACGATTAAATCAAAGTTATTTAAAGTTTACATGTAATTATCTAAACTAAGATTATTTTGAAGTTAAAAGTTGAACAAAAAAAATTCAATAGTTAAACTAGGATTAAAATTAATTTGAAAGTTAAACCCCGGGTAACTAACGTAAGTTAAATATTTAAACAAGGATCAAAGTTAGTTGAAAAATTATTAGAATTAAGGTTAAGTTAAAAGTTAAACGAGGATTAAAACGAGATTCAAGTTACGTTTTACGTTAACCCGCGATTAACGTTTTAGAATAAGATAAAAAGTTTTTTTGCAACCGATAAGTTTACGTATTAACGATATTCAACTCAAATTAGATGAAGGACCAGGCAAGATATCAAACTGCAGATATATTTTTCAGTAGCTCAACTGACGGTTAACTGAAGATGCTGTTTAATTAAGATCCGTGAACTGCAGTTTATTTAAACGTTGTATCAGGGATTATTTTAAATGACATTGCGGGTTAGCTTGTTGTTGTTCAAATCTGATAAATGATGTTGCAGATAGTAGTTGTTGTTGTAGGAATTAATTGATTCTATTGCTCTTAATATAACGGTATAATTGCAACTGTATCGGCAAATTATTTTTCAGTTGCGTATCAAATCTTAAAATTCTCTTTAACGAAAGCTGCGAGATAACCAGGATTTCCAATACGGATAAATTATCAATTAGATTCAACGCTGGTCTCTTAATTGAGGCCACAATCTTGCTTTTCAGACTCCAATATCTGGTTTTAGCACTCAAACCGTGAGGACTTTAATTATGCCTAAAAGACCTGAATAAGATAAAAATCGTTAGATTGTGCCTCCTCACGAAGTTTCGTATTGTACCTTTTATTGTTACCAATATCTTTGAGATCTTTAAAGCAATTGCGTTTTTCTCTTTTACAAATGATTTGTGAATACAATTATGTTTGAATTTTTCTGGGCTATTAAAATTTGAAAAGAAAATTTTTGAAAACCTCAAAATTTAAAAATCGAAGGTTTCCTTTTTTTTATTTTTTTTTTTATAAATTGTAACTTTGCTTTTTTTTCGAATAATTTCCGAAGTCAATTAACCCATTGGGTGTCACAAATGTTACAATTTTAATTAATAAAGATAATACAGCTATGACACGTAGTGTCGTCAGCTGGATTTACATAATAATAAAAAAAAAAATATTATTATATAATATTATTCAAAAAGTATACAAATTATTTACTCAAATTCATTTATTATTAATTTTCTGTACTTAAGAGAGGATTTTAAATATCGAATTAAATTCACCCAGTCTGTTATTATCCTTCCATCGAGTATTGCTATGATTTCGTCTTCTAATAATGTTGTTTTTGCAAAGTATCTCAATCGAAAAATTTTAAAAATAGGGCATTTACCTAAGAAGTGCTGAAGAGTTTCCTTTTCATTAAGGTTGCATATTGTGCAAAGTCGATCTTGTTCATTTGTAGTAAACTTGTTGCCATTTAAATAAAGTAGATCACACCTTGCTTTAAATATTAAAGTAATATCATTTTGATTGTAATTTTTAAAGTACATAGCTCCAACTGTATAATCCAAAGATTTATAGATCCTTGTGCTGCTTTGTTTAGCCTTTTGTATCTTAGCTGCAATGTTTGAAGATTTAACGTTCTGTATTAACAAACAGTTGAGGTAATTCCATTCAGATTCAGTCGTGGGTATATTATTTTCTATCCATTGAATATTGAGGCTATTTGCCAAGATATTTAGATTTTTTGCCCAAAATAATTGCTTTCCAAGAATTATTTTTGATAGGATATGTGGTAATCTATCTTCATGATATTTAAACATTGTTTTCGTTATGTATTGTAGATGAAGTTGTAATGTATATAAGTGCCCATCTTCAATTCCCGTTTCTATTTCTAAAGCATAATTTGGTGTGCATTCCGGAAGCCTAAGTACGCGTTTTAAGAAGAACCGCTGCAGTCTGTCTACTTCTTCGAATAGTCCATAACCCCAAACCTGAGCAGCATAAGCCTGAATGGATCTACAAACTGCCATAAAAAGTTGCCATTTCATTTTAAGTGTTATATCATTTTTCTTAAGGAAGTTTTGCCAAGTACCATTTATTGCATTTTACGCCTGAGAATTTCTGTTTTGAAGATGTTTAGTAAATGACATTTGGGGAGTCAAGACAACCCCCAAATAGTTATATTCTGACACTATATTTATTTCTTCTCCTTTGTACATCCATTTCTCCTGCTCACTCAATCTTCCTCCATTTCTAAAAACTACTATTTTTGATTTGTTTGTGTTTACCTCTAAATTCCATAAATTACAATAGTGCTCTAGCTGTCGTATCATATTCTCCATAGTTTTAATATTATCCGCCAATATTACTATATCATCAGCATAGAGTAGAATTCTAATGTTGATATCTTCAATATACAAGCCACCCTCCAAGCTTTCGTGCAAATCGTTTATATATAGAGCGAACAATAGTGGTGATAGTAAGCACCCCTGTTTGACACCAGAAGTAGTGTCAAAATACTCAGACAGCTCATCTCCAGTCCAAACCGATGATTGGGTGTGTTCGTATATTGCTTCTATTATTTTAACATACTTATAAGATACTCCCATCACATATAACTTGTAGATTAAGGACTGTCTCGAAACTTTATCGAAAGCCGCCTTGAAATCGACGAAGAACGCGTATACTTTTTTTCCTTCTGCAAGTTTTATATTTACAATTGAAGCTAGATTATATATATTATCTGCCGTAGAATATTTTTTTCTAAAACCTGCTTGATATTCAACCATTATTTTATTTTTTTCAGTCCATGAAATTAGTCTTTCGTTAAGGATTCCCATAAATATTTTTGCTACCGAATTCATGAATGATATTCCCCTATAATTGGCTGGGTCATTTGTTGATCCTTTTTTATGAATTGGAAAAATAATTGTTTTTA
This sequence comes from Pegoplata infirma, assembly GCA_963921195.1. Taxonomy (NCBI): domain Eukaryota; kingdom Metazoa; phylum Arthropoda; class Insecta; order Diptera; family Anthomyiidae; genus Pegoplata; species Pegoplata infirma. The sequence continues at coordinate 33,630 of CAWUER010000302.1, forward strand.
TAAGAGCGTCTTCTATACACCGTTCATTAAAAACTCTGTTGTACACACTTGCAAGTTCTTTAAGGTATTCATCAGTAGCGTTGACAAAGAATTCGTAGGGTACTCTGTCCTCCCCCGGAGCTTTGTTTATTTTTACACTCTTTAACATTTCTCTAACTTCGTTCACTGTGATGTCTTTGTCTAAATCTTCATCATAATTATAGATTGGGGCATATTGTATATTTTTTGAGACTTGTGCTGGGTTAAGCAACTTCATAAAGTAATCTTTAAAGGTTTCCGAAGATATTTTTGATCCTATTTTAAATTCTTGATTCCTAAGCTCTTTTACTAAACTCCACCACTCCTTGCCACTGTTTATATTATTGATTTTCTCACACAAATTTCTGTAATAAATTTCTTTATTCTCTTTGCATATGGAACTGTATTTATTTTTCGCTGCCAAATATCTGTCTTTATCACATTCTAATTTCGACTTTCTGTATTTATTTAATAAATCGAATGCCTTTTTCCGTGCCCAGTTACATCTATCATTAAACCATTTATTTTTAGGGGTAAAAGTATTTGTAGTGTTTTTTGTATCCGCTGACATTACAATTATATCAGTTAATTCTTTTATTGATGTTATAGTTGTTTGTTGTGTGACTTTTTGTAGATTTGTGTTGAGACTAAGCTGGTATTGATTTTTTTTATAGTCCTTCCACAACAATTTAGGTATCAGGCCAAGCTTGTCCTTATTTCTATTCTTTATATCTACTTTCATAGTCAAGACAATTGGCATATGATCTGACCACATATTTTCTTCTACCACAAAACGATCAATATATTGTAACAAATCTTGTGATACTGAACAAATGTCGTTAACTGACTCACCAGCATAACCCATGTACGTAAGATTGCCATCTTCATCACCAGTAGTTTGTCCGTTTAGCATCACCAAATCATAATTATTACAAAACTCGACAAAGGTTCGCCCTTTACCATTAACTATTTTATCCATTGACCTTCGTATTTCTGTACCAGCTGAAAAATGTTCGCTATATTGTTGTTGAATTTCCCCAACTCTTATATTCATATCTCCAACAAAAATTGGGTTAATTGGATCATTTTCTTCAAAAAATATTTTAATTTCCTCGAATTCTTCGAACCAATTGGCGCCTCTAATATATGCAGGAATTATTGTAGTTTTTAAATTATTTATATCTAATTTAATTGTGTTTACCATGCCTATTTTAATAAAATCATGCCGTATATTATTCTCGATCAAAGATTTGTTCACCGCAAACATACACCCGCCTATAGCTCTTCCAAAACGATTAATTTTCTTTGCCGGCTCCCAGTATATATTAAAGCCAGGAAAGTATTTTTCTAACTGATTGGTTTTTTCTTCAGTTATGTGGGTTTCTATTAATACAAAAATATCAAAAGACAGTATATAGTTGAAAAAATATGGGTATAAATATTTATTTTCTAAGCCGTTAACATTGTACGACAGTAATCTTAACATTTTAACTTCATTTCTTTTAACAATTTTAATTTCATTATTTTTTTGTATAATATTTTGATTTTTGGCAGCGTTTTTTAGTTTTTTGAATCAATTATATCAAAGACATAGTTAAAATTTGTTGTTTTTAAAGCATCTCCATAGATTATTTTTAAAACATGTTCACCCTTCTGTTTGCCACAAACTAATTCATTTTTTGCATCCCAAGCAAACCATTTATCTTGTATTTTAATTTTTTCATCTCTCACAATTACTTTATGAGCATCGCTTTCCGCCAAGATTTGCTTTCGAACAATTAACATGGCTTTTCTGTTTCTTTGTCTCCTTGGATTTAGATCTCGATCAATAGAAATATTTGTTCCAGATAAATTTTTTGTAGATTTTAATATTTCCAATAGGGAAGCTTCATTTTCAAACTCAGCAATAACCGTTTGGACTTCATTTTGTTCGTAAATTTTGTGGGCTGAAATTATATTGGCTTTGACTTTTAAATTGTTTATGCATACATCGTTCACAGCTTCTAAAGCCGATTTATTACTGCTGATGCCTTTAAATATTAATTTTTTACTTTTGATTTGGCGTTCCAACCATCTTATATTATTTGCGTCTTCACGTCTCATAGCTTTTAATTGTTCAATTTCTTCTTTTAGTTGTTTGTTTTCAGTACGAAGTGCTCCTATTTCGGCCGCTGCAAGAGTAATTTCTGATTTAACCTCATCCAAATCAGTTTTTGTTGGTAAATTTTGTAGCTTTTCTTCTAAAAGTGAATTCATGGTAGTTTTCATAATATTCATCAGGTCACCTACATCCATATTTCCTACTGGCTTCTTTGCCATATTTTCTTCAGGGGAAATTTCAATAATTTTACGTTTCGGTTGCAGGGGTGTGCCTGGCATACTTTAAGGCTGTTTACTTAGTAAGGACAACAACCTTTTTTTATCTGATTTTAAGTATAGATTTGATGTAATGATTTGATGTAGTAAATTGAGTTGATGTAATTATTAATTAGAAAATATTTGCTGATATTAAGTGTGGTATAGTTTTAGGCTGATGACTTTTTATTTATTCTTATTGGTTTACAACTATGTTTACGTTTTTTGTACTATTTTCTTACAGGCTTGGTAAATTCTGTATTATATTTTAAAGAGTACCCAGCTGATTCCCTTTTTTATTTATTTATTGTGCCAAAATAATTTGCCAAACTAAGAAACTAAATTACAAATTTCAGCACTCACAGCTTAAGTAGGAACTTCTCTCCAACATATGTGAAACAGCTTCTATCCGTGCATATACTTCAATATATTTATTCACTCTACGACTGGTTTTACACGACTTTTTCAGTATTTTTTAACAGCCTTAAAACAAACACGTCCTCTCTTGACAAGTATTAAACGCTTACTATCGCCATAGCAAATCGAAATGAAAAGAACGATCAGTTTTAAGGTTGAGTAACGATTTGGGAAGGACAACGTTTTTATACAATTACAAGAAAGCTGTCTATAAGCGAAAGTGACAATCTGGCACATTGTCACCATGATGTAAGTAGAAATAGTTACTATCCCTGTCCTTCAAATATCCTTACAAACATGATGTAAGTAGAAATAGTTTTTATCCATATCCTTCAAATATTCTTACAAACATAACCCAGCAAGATAAAATACATATGTACTACTGAATATATTGCTTTTAATCAAAGTCTTAAGTAATTATTTGCTTGCTATGAATTTTGATGCGTGCATTTAGTAGTAGCAAGTTCTTTTTTGCTGGAATAAAAAAGAAATGTGTAATAATTTTTAATATTTTTTCAGATGGATTTCTGAAAGACAATATATCTTTCCTTAAAAAGCATTCCATAGTCTTTAGCATCCAATGGGCTTAAGCATCCCATGGTCTTAACAAAATACACTCCAACATGTATGTATGTAATTAGCAGTATCTAGCCAATCTTTAAAGGTTAATGGTTGCTTCGTTAAATGACATCCGTGTTAAAATTAACCTATTAGCACCAAATGCTATCGTTGGTAATACTTTAATGAAATAAAAATTCTAGAAATATCTTAAATATTAATATTATTTTATATCCTTTTTTAGATTTTGACTATAAAAATTGTAAAAAAGAGGCTTATACCATAACAAAAACGCTAAGTCTGAAGATAATCGGAATTAACACTAAAACAATAAAACACAATGGAAATCAACGTTCCTTTAATAAGCCCTTTGTCGCATCTTTCGTAATTGATATCAATTGAAAAACTTGATATATAAGATCTTTTATGTTCAATTTATTTTGTTTACTATCAAAATGTATTCTCATATCTATAAGTTAAATTATTTATTTTTATATGGTCACCAAAAATGCAAACGATAGTAACTAAAAAATGAAAATCATCAAACTAAAGGGTTTCATTAAAATATATGAAAACACCAAAATTAATAAAAAAAATATTTTTAATTTTAAATTATACTTATGTACACCGCACATTGGTTCCAAATCAGAATCTAGCTGGACAAAAGTCCAAAAATTAGTGTCCTTAAAATTGGGAATTAATAGTGCTAGGGGCAAGCTAAGGGTGTGTTCTGATAAAACTAATAACCATTTTTTGGAATTAGGTCTTTAACTTTGTTAAATATGCGAATGAAATAAAATTTTTGGTATCCAATATTAAAAAAAAAAATATATATATTAAAGTGTTCAACTAATAACATCATATTATCCATGTTACATCAATGGTTTCAAAACGGTTTATGTACAAGAAAGCTACAGATTTATACTTATTCTGGACATTAATAAGAAATTTATTATCGATCTTCTTCTTATATTTTTTGTACTTTGAAGTATGGTCAATAATAACAATATTTTTGAGGACTTATGAAACTTTCGCAGCTTGCCAAAACCGAATCCAGGCATATCATGTCGAATTACTACATACAACTTATAGGTAATTTGTTACTGAACGTTGTCATGCAGACATTTCTTGCAGGTTTTTGCAGGTTTAAAATTAATCACAGTTTTTATGAAAATAGATTTTCGCCTAAAATTTTTTTCTAAATAAAGTATCGAATTTTTGTAAGTTTTTAATAACTTTTAAGTATTATAATTATGCTTAGCTTAAATAAAGCATTAAATGTGATGATTCCTATTAAACCGCGGCCAACTACACACTTCGACTAAATTCAAAAATGTCCGTCCGTCTGTCCTTCTGTCCGTCTGTAGAGGAAACGATACAGTCCAAAATAAAAGAGCTAGACTTCCGAAATTTGGCACGAATATGTCTTATATTCCTAGACAGGTTAAGTTTGGAAATGGATAAAATCGGACCAAGGGGAAAAAGTTCCCCCTTGGAGAACTAAACCAACCTAAGAAAAATTGCATTTTTTGCAGAGTTTTTTGTACTTTTGCTAAGCAAATGCAACATTCTTCTCTCCGATGAAGTTCGAAATCGCAAGGGGAAGGTGCTCCCTAACGTCTCCCACCAACCCCCCCCCCCCCCAAAAAAAAAGACGCCCCTGGATTTTTTTTATATATGTTTTTTTTACATTTTGGTGGGTATAAAAGATTCGGCACAGCCGAATGTAACACTCTCAATGGTTTTTTATTTTTGTTTACATTTTTGAGTGTATAAAAGATTCGGCATAGCCGAATTTAACACACTCACTTGTTTTTTTCAATTACACTTCTCGACAAAATTTTTTTTATTTTTTAGAGATTACAAAACTTTAAAAAAATAAGTTTTTGCATTTCATATTTCTGTTCTGCACATAAACCATTTTTGTCATTAATGAATTACTGAAATTAGAAAAAAATAAAAATTTGTCGATTAGTGTAATTGTCTTAGAAAAATTTAAACACGTTTTTTGAACTCAGCGACCCCAAAAACATATAAAACGGTGATAAAATAATTTTGTCCAGCTAGATTTGGACTTGGAACCACTGTGCACCGTTTGCAATTCTGGTGAATATATACATAATAATCTATTACATATAGTTTAAAATGAAAAAAATAAATAAAAAATATGAAAAAGAATGTAAAACAAATTGAAAACAACATCATATATGATCCCATATATGATTCAATATATTATCCAATATATGATTCAATATATGATCTAATATATGATCACATATATTGGATCATATATGATCGTGTCTTATATAAGCGCCAATTTTGGAATATGGTCATATATGAGACCATATTTGATACTATATATGATACTGTATATGGTCTCATATATGATATCATATATGATAATATACAACATTTTTAGCCGGGTAACTATCCCACGCCTAATAGTGCAAATTGAAGAATCGTTTTTTGTGTTCCAAAGTTAAAAAAAAAAAATTTTCATAGATATCCCACTCGCATCCCACTAAGCGACCCCACAGCTCTTAAAGGAAATCACCTAAGCTTTCTTTTGAATCAAAAAAAAAAAAAAAAAAGGGCCCAATTTGAGGAAAAAGTCAAAAAAGTTTTGGATTTTTAAGAAAAAAAATCAAAATTTTTTTTTTTATTTTTTTTATATTTTTTTTTCGAAAGTCTGAAGAAATAGCTATCTAAACTCTTCGGGACACATTTTGCTAAAAGCAATAGGTAAGAAGTTACATGGATGAGAATCAACACCTCTTTGGCCAAAATGTCAAATTTCGACCCCCTCTAACTCAGAGAGTTCTTGACCGATCTCGTTGAAAAATTGTGTCTGAACTACTATCCAATAGGACTAACCTTGGTGCAAATTTCATCCCGATCGGAAGACATCGGTTTCAAAAGTTGTGTCAGTTGACACGAAAACCCCCAAATATAAAAAATTTTTTTTGATTTTTTTCTTAAAAATCCAAAACTTTTTTGACTTTTTCCTCAAATTGGGCACTTTTTTTTTTTTTTTTTTTGATTCAAAAGAAAGCTTAGGTGATTTCCTTTAAGAGCTGTGGGGTCGCTTAGTGGGATGCGAGTGGGATATTTATGAAAATTTTTTTTTTAACTTTGGAACACAAAAAACGATTCTTCAATTTGCACTATTAGGCGTGGGATAGCTAACCAGTTTTCGATTTCGATCCGCGATACCCTCTAATTTTTTAAGGTTCGAAAAAGAAAGCACGAGCCAAAAAATGGGGGCGGTGGGGAGGGTCCATATGGCCCCTCATTGGGGTCAAAGTTGGGCGTAAAGGGGTAAAAATCCTCAAAAAGCCCCAAAAACTCCCCTAGAAACGCCCCTGGATGGGTGCAATGTGAGACCGACCTCCAATAATTTTCTGCCCCCAACATTTTTCTTGAATATACCTTACCCCTATTTCCACTTCCTAAGGGTGCTCCCATACAAAACATTTTTAAAAAATTTGATCCTACCATTCTAACTTACTCTAAATTGCCCCTAGTGGGGCCAAATGTATGCCACGCGGAGGGGCGTGGCAAAATCGAATTTTTACATTGCACCACTAATGACATCTATATATGAAAACCGGATGGACCGATTTGGATGAAATTTAAACCAACGATAGTACTAACCAAGTACTTATTATTTGCCAAATAAGAGCGTGAGCGGACAAATGGGCGTAAAATGCCATTCCCCTTTGTATTGAATTGAATGTTATTTCTGCATGCTCCGCAATAACGCAAAACTGTTCGATTTTAATTTTCAGCACTGATAGTGTTAAACCAGTGCGGAACTATAGGACACATACACGTATGTAGGATTGTTTTTTCAGGGCCAAAAACAATAACAAAAAAAAAATTGTTGCTCTTTTCGTGAGAATTGTGTTTTTAAATAAATATAAAAAAAAATGTTTGTTGTTGGGTCCCCTCTGAATACGTCGTTGTTAGGACATATTATACTACGATTGGAAAAAGGGGCGTAAAATGACACGCCCCTTTTTACTATACTGGACGTTGTGTGTCTGTTTCTTAATTTTTCACTACAAACAGTGCTAACAAAGTGTATATATAGGCCATATAAGATCGTTGTTGGATAAAGGGATCAAAATTGCAACGCCTGTTTTGAAATCACGCAAAAACGCATAAGCCAAATCTGTCACTACTGATAGAACTAGCCGAGCGGGAACTGTAGGTCATATGTAGAGCGCGATTCGGCAAAAGGGTATAACATGTCACTCCCGTTTTTCATAAATAAAAAGTTATTTCCCCCTCTTTCGCAATCACACAAAAACGGCAAAACTGATGTCAATGGAAATTGCAGCACAGGTAACACTAACCGAGGATGCAGCATTGAACTTTAGACTGTCACGATTCGATAAAAATGCGTTAAGTGACACGCCCCTTTGTACTATACTAAACGTTATGTCTGTCTGTTTCGAAATCACGCAAAAACTGCTGAACAGATTTTGTTGAGATTTCTCTATAGATTGTGATAATCGAGGGTGGAACCAAAGGTTTCTAGCTTTACCCGGACCCATGCTTTAAATTTGTCCGACACTAATTAAGATGCAATATAAAACAGTGCTTTTCTTAGGGCCAGCAACGCGGACCGGGTATAGCTAGTTCTTATATAATTTTTGTATACAAACATTTTTGGTTTCTAAAATATTTTCTGTATTGAAAAATTTTCTGATTACGAATTATTTTTCATTTAAAGAACTGTTTAATGTACCACTAGCTGTTTTGCACCCGGCGTTTCCCAGAATGAAAAAAAAAATATTATATAATGAATAAGTTTTTTAATATTTTCCTATTTTTTTATGATGTGTACATTAGGCCGTATCGATTTTTACTTTTGTTTATTGTTTGAGTTGAAAGGGGTCCAAAAAGTTTCTATTGGGTTCAAAATAACTCCATCAAATTTTCGTTAAAATTTCCTTACCCTCCCGCTACGCGGTCAAAGTAAAACCCCAAAAAATTGCATATCCCGAGTAAAAAAATGATATGACACAATATATAATTTAATATGGGTTCGTGTCTATTTTGATATAGTCTTATACGAAAAATGGTTTCATAAGCTTTGATCGAATATTATCTAATAATATCAGTTTATATAGCTTTATATCGACTTTGATACGAGTTTTGGTCTAATCCAATGATATCAAATTATATCCAGTTATATTAAAATTTATCCAAATTTATAAATTGGATGTTTTTTTATTTTTTAATAAAAAGTTGAAAAATTAAAATAATAAAAATAAGTTGTTCTTGAAAAAAACTTAGGAAAATTAAAAAAATATGAAGTCATATGAAATTTTATATAAAACATGTTCTTGGAAAAAACTTAAAAAAAATAAAAAATAATGGGGGAATAAGGGCGGATTTTACAGTCTAAACTAAGTTCTATCTTAAGTAAAATCTTAGTTAAGATTTATTTAAGTATTTTTTATTACTTAAGTTGAATTCGATTTTTCGGTTTGTACTTAAGTTAAAAAGAAAATATGCTAAAAATATGGTAACACAAGATATTTATTTTTATTTGACAAATCAAAAAGAATACAAAAAAATAAAATAATAAAAATAGACAAAACAAAAATTATGTAAAATAACGAAAAATCACACAAATGATATTATTTTCCGTTAAAATCTTCCACCGTGGGTATTTTTAGAACCATAACAATTAAGAACGCGGCTAAGGGCATCATTAAAAAATACTCCAACCGCTTTACTTCGGATTTGCACACCACAAACGTCTCTATGAAAAGGTTGCTGTTATTTCCACCAAAACTTTTTTCGGATACGATTGCCGATTATGGTACCTATTTGATAGGCCACTTCCGCACTCTTAAATTAAAGGTATTTCCATAAAATTGAGTGATATTACCATAATAACAAAAAAAAATAATGTTTAAGAAATGTTAAAGTATTGGATATGGCCCATCAAGTGGGTAACATAACCGTCAATCTTAATTCTTGTTGGAAATAACAGCAACCTTTTCACGGAGACGTTTACAACGATACATGGACAATCAGACGGACGGACATTATATCAGTATTGTTAAATGTGGGTCTGGGACAAATAATTCGGGTAATTACAATATTCATCACATACTCATTAAACCATGTACCATAGAGTGGTGTAGGTTATAATCACTCAATTGCCCTTCTTTTCCAATACAATCATCTGCCTAGGGTCTTGTTAGAACCAAACGATCAAGCCGCAAAGGTCATCATTGAAAAATGATCCACCCTCTTGACTTCGGATTTTATTATTTTCAACAAACGTTTTTATTATTTTCAACATAATCTTGAGGAAAAAGATTGGATGTTACCCATTTGATGGGTCATCTCCGCCAATCTCAAATTCCTTACAGATTTTTATTTATTTAATTATTTTTTTCAATTTGATAGAAATATCGCGCAATTTGATGGAAATACCTTGAACTTAAGAGTGGCGGATGGAGATTTTAAAGGAAAAGAAGAGCAATTGTTTGAATTTTTTTTTTTTTTTTTTTGAATTGTCAAATAAAAATAAATTACTTAAGTAAAACTTAAGTTATGGTAATAGATGACTTAAGTTTTACTTAAGTAGTTTTTATAAAATAGTTTTTTGGATTTAAGAAATTTCTTAGCTTAAGTCACTACTAAGTGCTGACTGTAAAATCCGCCCTAAGATTATATATAAAACACTTAGAAATTTGCAATGATTCATGGGACCAGATGTTACAACATATAGTTATGTATGGCGATATCTTAAACAAATCGCACATCAAAATTTATTTTATAAATTTATCTCGCAAGACATAGTGTCACACATGATCATATATGAAATAATATGACTATAAAAAAGTATATAAGATCATATTAAATTATTTTTACTCGCGATTTCATCTTATTTCTAGCCAATCAAGATTTTTTGGTGTTATCTATTTGAAAAAAGATCTTGCATGTCTTGACAAGATCACGTTCAAAAATAATGCAAACAAATTTTTTTTCGCGAATTATGGAACTTTCATATAACAAATCGCGAAATCATAATTTCATTAACGATTTCTGAAGTATGGCTTCCCGAGTAAAAAAAAAATGATATGACACAATATATAATTTAATATGGGTTCGTGTCTATTTTAATATAATCTTATACGAAAAATGGTTTCATAAGATTTGATCATATATTATATAATAATGTCAGTTTCATCATCATTATTAGCATCACAGCCCGGTGTGTGCCAAAGCTTCTTCTACGATTCGCCTCCAAGCAACACGATCTTTTGCCAATGTTTCATAGTTTTGGATTCTTAAAACATTGAGATCTTTCAGAACCCCTTATATCAGTTTATATAACTTTATATCGACTTTGATACGAGTTTTGGTCTAATCCAATGATATAAAATTGTATCCAATTATATTAAAATTTATACAATTTTATAAAACGGATGTTTTTTTTTTTGTTTTTAATAAAAAGATGAAAAATTTAAATAATAAAAATAAAACACTTAGGCCTCTGTTCTGTCTTTTACAACTTTTTAATTCACATGAAAATTTCCGAATCACATGAAATCAAGTTTAGTGTTTTGTTGATCACGTTTTCATTCGAAGTTGAAATCGAATAATTAAAACTTAAAAAATTATATGGAAAAAAGTGCATTCGTTTTATTTTCACCAAATTTTATTTATGTGAACCAAAACGAAAAAGAAATTCGGATGTGAAATCTAGAACACCAAAAAAATTCGGGAATTTTCGTTTTCACATTTTTTTTGTGAATTACTTTTTTTGGAACAGCGGCCTTAGAAAATATTTTCAAAAAAATTTGTCCTTTGAAAAACTTAGAAAAATTTAAAAAAGTGTAGTCATATAAAATTTTATATAAAACAGTTAGAAAATATTTGCGATAAAAAAAATGTTCCTTGAAAAAAACTTAAAAAAAAATTAAAAGATGGAGTCATATAAAATTTAATATAAAACACTTAGAAAATATTCGTGATAAAAAAGTGGTGCTTGGAAAAAACTTAGAAAAATAAAAGAAATTAACCCATTTTGGACCAAGATTCAATTTTATTTTTCTTTTTTGGAAAAAGGTACTTTTTTAAGGTAATTAGCACCCGCTGATCTCAAAAATCCCGTCAAAAAAATTTTTCAATGTGCCGTTTTCCCAGAAAAGCCTGCATTCCAACTTTTTATGCAATTTTAATATTTGGATTTATTTGCTATTTTATTAATATATTTGATTATTTTCAAAGTAAATAGTTTCAAAATAACTCAAATTATTGGAATTTAATAATAAATTAAATCTAGAAAAATTTTACATTAGTCAAAAAAATTAAAAGCCGAAAATCGAAATTTTCGTTTTTGCTTGAAACAATTTCTGTACTGATTTGCATTGTATTTAATGGACATATAAATTGCGGTGGTCAAGCGGGTATATTTTTTTTTAATTGCAGAAAGATGAGACTTAACATTCATAACCACATTTACCCGAAATTCCAGCTCTTTCATACATAAATATTTTTTTTTCTCTACTGTTCGAAAAATCGAACAGAGGATCAAAATGGGTTAAGTCAGGAAATTTTATATAAAACACTTTGAAAATATTTGCGATAAAAATATGTTCTTGCAAAAAACTTAAAAAAATTAAAAAATAATGGAGGCATATAAAATTTTATATAAAACACTTAGAAATTTGCAATGATGCATGGGACCAGATGTTACAACGCAAAGTTATGTATGGCGATATCTTAAAAAAATCGCACATAAAAATTTATTATATAAATTTATCTCGCAAGACGTAGTGTCACACATGATCATATACACACAAAAATTTTTTTTTTCCATGAACGATTTTCATAGTATTTATGAACAAATTCATACTATTTATTAACTTTTTCATAATATTTATAAACTTTTTCATTGTATTTATGAATAAATCATAATATGTGAAATTTAAAAATTTTTAACATTATTCATAAATACTATGAACAAGTTTATAAGTATTATGAAAAAGTTAATAAATTGTATGAATTTGTTCATAAATACTATGAAAATCGTTCATGGAAAAAAAAAAAAAAAATTGTGTGTATGAAATAATATGACTATATAAAAGTAAATAAGATCATATTAAATTATTTTTACTCGGGTTTGTTTAAAATTTTTACATAATTCGCAATTCCGCAATTATTTATTATTTAAAAGTCCCATAATTCGTGAAAAAAAAAATTTGCAATATTTTTGAATGTGATCTTGTCTGGACAGGGAAGACAAATTTTTCCAGATAGATAACACCAACAAAAAAAATTGCTTTCTAGAAATGAAATATGTAAATGTTTGAGGTTTTTACTTTTACCGCTATGCTGGAGGGTAAGGAAATTTTTGGTTTTCACGAAAACTTTATGGAGTCATTTTAAGTCATATAGTAGTGATCTCCTTTTTAAGCTGGTACATTTGAGTGCCTCAAAATCTAAAAACAAAATAAGGGCATACTCCTAGAACGATGTTTATAGAAGAGTTGATTACGGGAAAAAAATATTTTTTTTTTTTAGATTGGTGCCAAAATAAAAGAAAAATATTTATGAATTCTTTATCGATCAATTTTGGTTCAGAACAACTTTTTGAAAATTTGAAAATGTGTAATTTAATTTTTTTTAAGTTTCTGTATAAAACGGAATTTCTAAGGGCGTTCTTTTAAGTTTTTGTACAAAAAGGTGTTTAAAAAAAATATTATTAATTTCACGAAAACATTATAGATATTTTTTCGCCAATATACTCTATATAACGAAACCATTTTAAAAATTAAGAGATTTTTTTTTTTTTTTACAAAATGCACGACGTATGCAAGTTTTAAGTGCTGGTTGTGTACTAAAGACGACTTCCAATTTTTTTTAAATTTTTTTCTCGTAAGTAGATCTACAATAAGCATCATTCTAGGGAATGCCCTAAAGAAATTCCAAAATTTCCTGATTTATTTTTTTAACTTGTGACGACAAATTTGCTCGCAAACTTGTGTCACAGACAGTGTCCGTATACTTACCGTACACAGTGTACAAATATCCTGATTAATGAAATAACAATAACAACACAGTTTTAAAATAGCAGGCACACAAGCAACAGAATCCAACAGTAAAAATATTTTGTAACAAACAAGTAGCAACAACATACAGTGGGCTTTTATTTTTGTAATAAAACAAGTAAACAAGTAGCAACAAAATATAGGGACTTGTTTTTAATATTGACCGTTAGGTAAATAAAAACAACACACAGGAATAATATTTTGTTGGTAGTTTTCTATAAGCTTAGATTTGTATAAAAGACGCGTGTTTTAACAAAACGTTCTCATTCTTTGATCAGCAATTCTGTGTGTAAGTTCTGGTAATTATTTTAAGGTAGACACTTTAATCAGTGGTTAGCGAACACCTTATGAAGTTAGAGTTGCTATAAGTATTAGTTAACTTTCACTGGTGCACCAGGGAAAGACGTTGTAAATCCAAATCTAAGTTAAGTATATGCTTCGACTGGTGGTTAGCGAGCACCAGGCCGAAGCTAGGATAATCCTCCGACGGTGGTTAGCGAGCACCCGAGGACACTAGTGGGTTGTCAGTGGTGAGTAGCACACTTCAGCCGGTGGTTACCGAACACTGGATGAAGTTAGCCATAAGTTTTAGATTTAACGAGCATTTCCGAAGGTGGTTAGCGGGCACCGGAGGGAATTAGATTAAGCCGTAGTCTAGCAACTATTCCGCCCGGTGGTTACCAAGCACCGGATGGAATAATTTTACCTTTTAGGAACTAAGTATCCACTTCGGCTGGTGGTTACCGAGCACCAGGCGAAGGTTAGAAAGTAGACGAACCAAGGAACACTTCACCGGGTGGTTAGCGAGCACCCGTGGAAGTCAGATTCCGGGGGGCGTGTGGTAAAAGGTAGCGTAGTATTCGTTTCAGCTTCCAGGTTCGGCTGCTGGTTAACCGAGCAGCTACCGAACGTGTTCCGAGTGTCAGGACAAGCGAGTTCCATCAGGTTTAACACCCGAGAAGAAATTGTGGTGTAGGATTGTGCGGGAAACGCTGGCCAGTGATCACGGGTCGTATGTACGAGGGTTCACGAGTGGTTACCGAACACGAGTGGACCACTGGACAGACGATTTGTGAAGGCAACTGGGTTGGAGACTGGGAGTGGTTTCCTAGCACGACCAGTGAACAACCCCGTATAAAAATCGAAGCACGAGCGAGGTGACCCGACCAAAGCCGAAGGTTAACGAGTGTAACGAGGGACCCGAATGGTATCCCTAGGTGATAATCTGTTCCAGTAGGATACCCAGATCAAAGAACCGGCCACAGGAAGCCAAGGAGGTGGCCCAACGAAGATTGCCGAAGAGGAGCCGAAGATTAACGAAGCAATTAATGCGATATCTTTAAATGAAATATATTATTAGAATGATAAATAAAACCGAGAGTGAAATCTAAGAAAAACCAAAACGAGCACGTGTACATTCCCAGGCAGAAACTGCCAACCGTTCCAAAGAAAAAGTCTCGGCAAAGCACTTTATTTTTTGTGTAGAAGGTAGTATGAATTCGAAAAATTGCTTTCCAAGCGCTTTGGCAATGTTTTTCTATTTAAATCCGTTCAAAGTATAATTTTTTTATTAAAATTTATTAATTTTCATAACAATTGGAATATTTTTTATTTCCCTGCAGGATAAGTGGCCGTTCCTTGATAGCGCTTTCAAAGCGCTTTAAAATAGCAACGGCATACCGTTTACCGTGGTTATCATTTTGGACGCTGGGAGAGTACTAAACTGTGATGCTTTCCCAGCACACAAGCGACCATAAAAGGTACTTTGCCAGCGCTCTCCCGTTCGTATTTTTCTGCCTGGGTTATTTTCTTGTAGCGGAACCTGGACAAAGGCTGAGTATTTTACCCTAGCAAAACAAGTCGTTACAAACTCCGTATATAGCTCATATGAAATCTTAGCGTTTGAGTATGCGAATTCAGTTTTTTGCTATTCGTGAAAAATATTTGCACTACGCAAATTTTTTCCACGTGTCTAATATCTACAAGATTTCATTTTTGTAACCACCTGCAGAATTTGTACAAAAACATTGGTTTTCAGTGTTTCGCGAAAAATATTTGCACTTTGCAAATATCTTTTTTCACGTTTCTGATTCCACACAAAGTACACATTGTTGGAGAAAAGGGAGGATTTTTTATGCACTCGCTTGATATTTGTAACTTATATATAAACTGGAGTTCCGTATACTATGTCCCAGTTGGCAACGTCCTCAAGGCATCCTCAGTGACGGCGCTGTGACATGTCAGAGTCGCTGCTGACCTCCACATCACTATGTACTGATTGTGAGTTGAGGACAATTTGATATAAATTTTTAAAATGTCCTCACTCAAAGTCAGCAGTAGTCAGGGCATGCTGAATTTCTGGGGGCATATAGATTCGTTTTTAATTAAACGGTTAATGTTATGCTCACAGGGCTAGTGACGAAAGAATATTAAAAAAAAATTTGTTTGAAAATTGTTTATTTTCTTATTATTTCTTTATAAATAATTTTTCTTATAATTTTATATGAAATATAAAAAAATATGTTCGTGGCAACACTGCGTATGAGTGTTATATAATCAAAATTAAGCATAAAACATACGCCCTGTTGATCAAATATTTATAAATGGACAATACTGCGTATGAGCAATAAATTGCTGTTTTATTGTTCGATCAACTATATTTGACATTGATGTTCTACACGAAAAAAAAAAATCCTGCCTTGTAAATATGTACACCGCAAAAAATCCAAAAACATTTTACGAAATAAACTTTCGTAGCTATTTCTTTCGGTAAACACACGAAAGTTTCGTTTATTTTATGAAAACCTTTTTAAAAATTTACGAATTAAGAAATTTTTTTCGCCAATTTTTTTTTTTTAATTGACAATTAGTGGATTTTTAGAGAGTAAATATAAGTTGAAGCTGAAACATAAAACAAAAGATATTCTTTAAAACATTTTTTCTTACGAAAATATTTTTGTTATATACGAGATTAATTTTAAAGAATAAAAATAGTAAAAATTTTGCTATATTCCTGCTGGAAAAGTGCTCAGTCCTTAATCTTAAATATAAAAACACCTGTCACTTTTAAATGTCTGCATCACATCATGACTGCATTGATACATCATTTGTCACTATACTGTTTTCTTGGAACTTGGAAATAAATGCAAAAACTTAGGAAAATTTCCAAAAAAAAAATGTCTGTCAAGCATTTAAATGAAAAATTTTCACTTAAAAACGCAAAAAAAGTTCACAAAAAAGTTTTTGTCAGGATTTTTTTTTAATTATTTTAATCAAATTCTTTAGTCAAATTTTATAAAGTTTATAAAAACCCACATTTTAGAAAACCGGTTTCTCGGTTAACCGAAAATCAGCTTTTTCAGTTCAATTTTCAATGAAAGTGCCCAAAAAAACGATTACAACGGCGAGTAACTCAACTATTTACAAGATTCGGAATAAAATTCCTATTTAAAAATTTTTTCTTGAAGACAAAAAATATGTTAGACTTTCTTTCTCACGGATTTTCAAGGTGTTTTCAATGAAGTTTTAAAAATATCATAAAACAAGTAGAAAAGTTAAATTCGACTTTGCCGAATTTATAAATACCCCCCACAATGCCTTTTTTAAAGGATAGTACATTTTTACACGTGAAAAAAATTAGCAATTTTGATAAGAAATATTTTATTTTGAGTAAAAAACTCTATTTTTGTCATTAAAAAAAAAGAAAAATAACAATTTTTTTTTGAGTGTAAAATTTTTTTCGAGTGTAATGTTTTTTTTTACTCTAAAAATATTGTACACAAAATAGTGTCCTTTTTGTAAAAAAAACTAAATTTTTTTTGAGTGTAAAATTTTTTTGAGTTTAAAATTTTTTTCGAGGTTAATTTTTAAATTACCAATGCTTTTAAAACTAAATACGTTTTAAAAGCATTGCTAAACAAGTTTGAAAAGCATTGTTAAGTTATCACCAACGCTTTTAAAACTTGTTAAACACGTGGCATTTTAGATGAAACCAATCTAAAATTCAGGATTTTGCTTATAACTTTTGAACCACTGGACCGCTTGTGCTGAAATTCAACTCCAAACAGACCTGGGGAACCCCAAAGATATATGCCAAGCTTCAGCAGTCTCATTATTGTCTTTCGATAGTAAGCGTGTTTTTTATCTCGTAAATTCGCGAAAACCCCTTGCCGAAATTTACTCTTTTACTCATAACTTTTGAACCACTGGACCGATTTGGCTGGATTGCAATGCCAACCTGATCAGGTTAATGACCAACATATATATCAAACTTCAGTAGCTTCTTTAAATTCTTTCAAAAGTTTGCACGTTTTCTACGGACGAACAGACAGACGGACGGACATCGCTAGATCGACTTAAAATCGATCGAGGATCATGAATATATACACTTTATGGGGTCTTAGCCCAATATCTCGAGGTATTACAAACGGAATGACAAACTTATATATACCCTCTATTACTAGAGTGGAGGGTATACAAATAATTGTAACCCCTAATATTTGCAAAAAATATTCCGTTCTGAATTTTAAAAAAAAAACGGGTAACCGCTTGAAAAAAAAACGGTTTTCGGTGTATCGGAAATTCCGGTTTATAAACACTTAAAATTTTACAATGTTTTTTGGTTTTTTGGGACGATATTTAAGGTATAGCAAAATTTTACAATTTTCGTGCTCACTCTCTAACGCAAAATTCTTACTCACGCACCCTCACTCCCGCAATTTTATTTTTCACTCACATTCACTCAAAATCACGTGAATAAAATTGAATTCAGTCACACTCATAGGTGATCGCGCGTGAATAACGCACTTACCTGCTCATGTGCCCACCTTTAGCATAGTAAAAGTGACTTTATCGACAAATTCTTAAACAAAATACTTGCTACAGTTTTGAAAAGTTTTTCTTGGAAGGCCCTTTTTCAGTTCCGAAAAAGGGGGTTTTTTTTACATTTTTTTTTTTTTAAATAGCCTTTTTTCATACACACTCAAAAAAATTATGTCATTAACTGTTTGTAGTTTATTTAAAAAATTTTACATTTAGTCGTTTTTAAACGAAAAAACATTTATTTGATCTTCAGTTTTTATTAATGACTACTTCTGTTCTTTGTTTCAAAAATAACACACTAAAATATAAAGACTGTCATTAACATTTAATTTTTAAAGTCATTTATTTTTGTTCTGTTAGTAAAAACTACTGATTATTCTTTAAATTTTTAATGAATTTTTTTTTTAATTGTTGGTATTTTTTAATGAAATATCACTAGTTTTTACCTACACAAGTAGGTTATTTTTTTGTAGAAAAAAAAAATTCAAAAATTTATTTATAGAAATATAAAAACATGTTAGTATCAAGTGACTTTGGCACGATGGGTAGAACGTCTGGCCAGAATGTAGTTGATTGCAGGATCGATTCCCCAAAATTTTATTAAAAATTTTTAAAAAAATATTTCAATAAAAATTTTAAAAATTAACCTACGAAATCATTAATTTTTAATGTTTTGGTAGGTTATTTTTTTAGATTTTTTTGGTAAAAATAACAGAACTATCATTAATTTTCAATGTTTTCGTAGGTTATTTTTTTCGAATTTGTTGGTAAAAAATGGTAAAAAAAACGTTATTTTTTAATGTTTAATGTTATTTATTTTAGAAAATTTTGTCAACAGTAAAAAATAAATGTTGATGTTTGTTAAAACAAATGAATAATTACTGGAATGGTTTTCAATTGTTTATTCACTGGTTTTAAATGTGTTTTTTATTTGTTTTTGCCTACAAAATATTTTGAGTACATATTTAAACCATTTTGGACTCTGAAATAAGTGCCCTCAAAAAACAAAAATTTTCAATGAATCCTTAGGCAGTCTTATTTTAGAGCGCTTCAACGTTTGTTGGTTCGCCAACAAATTTGAGAGCACTCTAATAGTGCTTTTTAAGTCCAATTTTTTCAGAGTCCAAAATTATCAAATATGAAATAATTTTTTTACCCTCCACTCTAGTGATAGAGGATATACATTTGTTTGTCATTCCGTTTGTAACACTTCGAAATATTGGTCTAGGACCCCATAAAAGATATATGTATATTAGAGTGTCCCTTATTTTGGAAATGTTGGAAATGTTGAGACGGTACCCACTCATTTTTTTCCATTTGACTAAAAAATAACTCAGGAAAAATTTTACGCCCCTACGACCACGCCTTCCCTACGCGACGGGGCCTTAAAGAGCGGGACTTAAAAAATAATTTTTCCATACAAACCAAAAAAATTTTTTTTGATTTTTAATTTTTTTGTTATTAATTGGTTAGCTTATTCACGACAAAAAAGTTGATTTTGGTGGGATAAGGCTTTCAGTTTTAAAAAATTAAAAAAAAAAAAAAATAAAATTTGGAGCCGTTGGGGTCCTACAATAAAATTTTTTTAAAAAATATTTTTTTTTAGTTTTGACAAACAACGGCTTTAATTGTAATGTTGCTTTTAATGATATATATTCATAAAAAAATATTTTTCAAATCTGTGACATCTTTATCGTGTATCAAAAAACGTCAAAAATGCATTTTTTTTACCCTTTTTTAGAACACGATAAAGATGTCACAAATAGGAATAATATTTTTTTATGAATATATGTCATTAAAATGTCAACATTACAACTAAAACCGTTGCTTGTCAAAACTAAAAAAAAAATATTTTTTAAAATTTTTTTACTGTAGGACCCCAACGGCTCCAATTTTTTTTTTTCGAAAAATTTTTTAGAACTGAAAGCCTTATCCCACCAAAATCAAATTTTTTGTCCTGAATAAGCTAACCAAGTTATATTATAATTAATAACAAAAAAAATAAAAATCAAAAAAAAAAATTTGGTTTCTATGGAAAAATTATTTTTAAGTCCCCGCTCTTTAAGGCCCCGTCGCGTAGGGAAGGCGTGGTCGTAGGGGAGTAAAATTTTTCCTGAGTTATTTTTTAGTCAAATGGAAAAAAATGAGTTGGTACCGTCTCAACATTTCCAACATTTCCAAAATAAGGGACACTCTAATATATATTCATGATCCTTGGTCGATTTTAAGACGATCCGTCTGTCCGTCCGTCTGTCTACTGTAAACACGGTAACTTTTGAAAGACTTTACGGAGGCTCCCGTAGTTTAGCGCACACGGTGAGCCTCAGCGATGTTTAGGTTGAACTTTAGTGTCGACGAAAAGTGTAAGCGCAGTTCGATTTCTTCAAGATTAAATGTCAAAAACTGTTAATAGCGAAATCGTAGCTGCTCGCATTCGCGAGATAACGCGAAATTTGTGTTTTTGTATTTTTTAAATTTTGATATTGAAGTTTTTTAATTTTTTCTAAAACTGAGTATACAGGTTTAATTGTACTTATTGAAAGGTCACATAACAGAAAACATCAAAGTCCTATCTTCTTAAGTTCACGAGAAATCGCGAAATTAATTTTTTCTGTTTTTGTTTTCGTTTTTTATCTTTAGATAGGTTTCTTTAAAATTTCGTAAAAACATGGTATGCAGTTTTACTTGTACTTGATCAAAGGTCACACAGCTGTTGACATCTCAATTGTAGGTGTTAAATTCGCGAGATACCGCGTAATTATATAATTTTTTTTTATTATTTATTTATATTTTAAAACCGGTTCTTTAGAAATAATAAAAAAAAGTGGTATGCAGTTTGATTTGAGCATGTTGGAAGAAAAAAAAACTGCCCACAAAAAAATTATAGCTGCTTACTTTCGCGAAACATAGCGAAAATCAACTTTTTGGGGGTATTTCTTGTTTTGATTAAAAAAAGAAATTTTTTTAACATTGTTGAAAAACACGAAATGCAGTTTGATTTGCTATTGATTAAAGGTGATAAGGCTGTTAACATTTAAATTCTAGCTGCTCAATTTTTCGAGATATCGCTGAAAAACTCGCTAAGCTGCTATTTTTTCATTACTTTGTGTTATTTTTGGTCTGTAAAAACATTTACTTTGAGTAACGACAAAAATGTGGTATGCAGTTTGAATTCGAGGTTATTAATGCTGTCAAAACTGCAAGCATAAAAATTATAGATGATCAATTTCCCGAGAAATTGCAAAATTACTGTTCAAGCTTTTATATTAATTAATTTAATTTTTCTTTAGTGTCTAAAATAAAGGAAAAAGTCAAGAAACGACAAATATATTGTATGCAGCTTAAATTTTATGTGGTTAAAGATGGAAAAACTGCTCAAATCAATATCTTGACTGCTAATTTACGCGAAAATTATTTTTTTTTTAATTTTTTATTTATTTTTTAATTTTGCGATTTCTCACGAAATTGAGAAGATATGATTTCGATGTTAACTGTTTTGTGACCTGTAAATAAATACAATTAAAACTGCATACTCAGTTTTTGAAGATATTTAAAAACTTCATTCGATATCTCGCGAGCAGCTACGATTTCGCTGTTAACAGTTTTGTGACATTTAATAAAGTATAAATCGAACTGTATTTACACTTTTCGTCGACACTAAAGTTGAACCTAAGTAAACATCGCTGAGGCTCACCGTGCGCATATGTTGGATTTGAAAGGCAACTCTGAGGTGCTGAAGCTTGACATATATATTTGTCGTTGCCCTGATCTGATTCGTATTGAATTTCAGCCAAATCGGTTTAGTACTCAAAAGTTATTATCAAAACCGTGAATTTCAGATTGGTTTCACCTTATATTCACGTGTTAAAAAAACCGAGCTTTCAAAAAACAAACTTTTAACAGTGATAAGCCACAAAGTTACTTTACAAAGTATTTTTGCTACTCAAAAATATTTTTCCACTAAAAAAATTTTATTTCAATCGAAAAAAATTTTACACTCAAAAATGAAAAAAAAATTTTTTACTCAAAATAAAATATTTCTAATCAAAATTATTAATAAAATTAATTTACTATCCTTTAAAAAGGGCTTTTATAGATTCGGCCAGGTCGAATTTAAATTTTCCACTTGTTTTATTAAAAACAAATTTATGTCAAAAGACAACCTTGTATTTTGGAGGTAATTTAGCAAATATTTTGTTTGAAAATTTGTCTATAAAGGCTTCAAATGATTTTCAATTTTGGTTTTAAAATTATAATTTTTGAGTTCAAAAAGATGGCTCATTTGGATAAACCCCTTTCATATAAAAAACAAATTTAAATAAAACTTTAGCTTTTATACAAAAATTAAAACATCAGAATCACAAAATAGGATATTTTGTTTTTGGAAAATACAAAAACTACACTACAACTATTTTTCAAAACTTTCCCTAGCATTAAAAACTAAAAGTGCATCGTTTATAAATAGTATTAAAAAAGAAATTATATGTATTATTTTACACACTATTTGGTAATAAAAGTTGGGTATTTTTGATTTGTTTCAATAATGAATTTTTTATTGCATTTAAAACAAAAAAATACAACCTCAAATATACTTTTTTTTTCGTTTGTTACTTGTCTTACCACTTCATTGAGTTTTTTGTGTATATAATTTTTTATTTTAATTTTTCCATCAGAAAATACCATTATCCCCTCCTGTGAAATAAAAAGTCTGTGATTTTATGCAAAAGGTAGTCAAATTTCATTTAACACAATCATCAAAATGTTGTTATGAAAAATAATAAAAATACATAATAAAGACTGGGAAAAGAGAAAAATTTGCATAAAAATGAAATTGTTGTACTCATCAGTCATCACTGAATTATGAAGTCATAATAAAAAAAAATATATAAATTCACACATACATACTTTTTGGAAGTTTAAAACAGGGATGCCTGTTTTGAGTTGGGGACTTCAAGCGATACTTAAAGACACAACATTTTATTAATCTATTGTAGATTATTTTGGGAATTTTATAAAAATATTTCGGAGATTTTTTGGGTATTTTAAATTTTTAGTTGTTCAATATCACATTTTTAATACTTTTATGACGATATATGTTCGGCCGAAGCGATTTCGCTTTTATTTTTTTTGTGATCTGTGATCTAAAATAAGTTAGTCTACAAAAAGTGGGATCTCAAAATCCCCTACTCTAAACTAAATTTACTTGACAAGTTAAGATTTTTTTGTCATTATAAAAGAAATTATTAGTTCACCCACTTTGAGGACTTTCAGTAAGTGACTCCAATAAGCGACTTCCTGATTGCTACTGTTAGTATGTTTATAATAGAATGTAACACAATCTTTGTTGGAATTTAATGGAAATGGTTTGGTTAGACATTTCTGTTGAAATTTAGAGCTGTATTTTGTTTTTGTATTTGAAACATGAATTCTCATTATGTCTACTTACATACGAAGAAAAGACTTTATGTTTTGCCGCAAACGATTGTCAATTTGCTAAATACTCTTGACAATGGAATTTAACAAATTCTGAAAAACCTGCCGAGTATGTTTTGCAAAATGACCAAATCAATTTAAAACAAACAACTTTATAAATAGTTTCTTGAAAATTGTTTCTTTGACAATATCCTCGTAATGATTAGTAAATGAAATATGACCTTGAGCTACAATAATCTTACTCAAAATAGAATTTTAAAGGTCGAATAATAAATAATTGTTATTGATTTAAAAATTAAAAGAGAATTTTTGGATTTTTTTTGGTTAAAATTTAAAATGGCTATATCTCGAAAGCTAAGCCAGATAGAGCAAAATGGAGGGCGTTTTTTGAATACCCACAGTTTCGCCGGCGTGGACCCAAATAGGTCCAAATTTTGAATCTAAAAAATTAGCACTCCCGAAAATTTAAAAATTCACATACCTTTAGCATTTTGAATCTAAAAAATTGGCACTCCCGAAAATTTAAAAATTCACATACCTTTAGCATTATCTTGCTAAGTTTTCCAGGTACTGCAATTTAAGGACCCAATAGGGTCTTGAGAATTTTAGAAACTGAAAAACTAAAAAAAATATTGCTCTGAGGGTTTTCGAGTATTGGCAGACGAGTTCTAGAAACCAAGAGCTACAAAAATGCTTTTAGACATTTGGTTGTGTCGGCAATATTTACCGAGATATGAGCATTTTTAACATTAACGGAATCCCAAATTTTTTGGATTCAAAGTTAGGACCCATTAAGGTCCACACATGTGAAGAGGTCTCGCGAAAGTATAGAAATCCAAAGAACCAAAAATACCATCCATTTTGATTAGTTTTCCAGATATCGCCATTTAAAGTTTTTTTTTAAAAAATATATTTATTGTAAAAAAATTATTTTTTTATCAATTGTAAATAGTTTTTTAGGCATTTGTGCCATTTCATTGGCATTAATACAAATAATGTCAATGCCAAAAAATTTCATTGGCACTAAATGCTAACGCTTTTTTGGCATTGGCACTAGTTCCAACTAATGCCAATGAAAATTCAATGCCAATTATAAATTCCCTTGTATGAGTTGGATCTATTTTTTTGAAAAAACTAAGAGAATAATCACAATTGGAGCGGGAAGTGTTTTCCTGCAACTGTTCACACACGTTTTGTATAAAAAAAAAACCGCCGCGTTTTTCCACCAAACTAGATTCAATTCTAATTTTATGAGGACAATTGCGGAAAACCGCACAGAAAGAATATATTCAATGAAAAAAAACAATTAAATACTTGCTAAGCTTAAAATTTGACATTCAATTAAATTTTACTTGAATCAATTAACCATTTGCTCAAATCTGAAAAATTCACAAAAAAATTCATAAAAACAAAAAAAACAAAATAATATAAAGCACAAAAAAAAATTAAACAAAGGACTTGAAAAGGCTGACAAAAAACACTACAAATGTAAAATAATGATTAACCATTCACTCAGATCAAGCATTGGATTAATCAAAAATAACACAAAATTATTGATTAACCGCTCACTCAAATCAAGCATTGGTTTAATCAAAAATAACAATTAACAAATTACTCAAATTAAGCATTGGTTTAATCAAGGAACAGTCAATGACTGAAATAACAATTAACAAATTACTCAAATCAAGCATTGGTTTAATCAAGGAACTGTCAATGACTGACCTTCAATTTTCGTGCTTGATCCAACAATTTTACTCATTAGCTGACTTTCAATTAAAATAATGCTCAACCTGGTGTATTTCGTGCTTGAGCTAACAACTCATTTTTATCTGTGCGCTTGCCGCTCCAATTGTGTTTATTGTCTAACTCTTCAAATGAGAAATGTACTTTTTTTTGTTGTTTGGGGATATTTGGTATATTTTGGAGGTCGAATGTAAAAAGTACCTGGCAACGTTGCGGCTGTCGTTATTCTGGCAGTTCTTAAGGAATTATAATGATGTAAAGTGTGTTTAAGAAACTTGGTTTTCTGTTTTAAAACAAAAAAAATAAAAAAAACATGTAAAAATATAAAATATAAATTTTTCGCTAAAAAAAGTATGAATATTAAACAAAAATTAAAGAAACCCAGAAAGAGTGTTAAGTTCGACTGTGTCGAATCCGATTTACCATTTAATAAATAAAGGATGTCAGAGGGGCCTCTTACGGATACTTGAATACACCTTTCTTCTCGTGATAGATGTTTACAGCTTCATTTATAATGCTTTCTCCACTTAAAAAATACAATTTTATCATTATTTAAATTATTTTGTTACATCTGACCGAAAAATTGCCACTTTCTAATCGCCATGAGTACAAAGGCATAACTTTCAACTTATTACATAAAATTATTTCCCACGCTTAACCAAAATACCAAAAAAACATGTTAAAAATTGCGTTTTCATAGGTTAGTTGAGTTTTAACTTTAAAATTCGCTCCTCGGCCGAACCAACTTTAACCCCAAGTTGCGAACACTGTAAACGATTTTCTTGATTAAGAATCTGAGGTGCCTCACTACTCTATTTTGACGAAAATCCAGAAATCTGGCGGATGACAGAGCCGTTTTTTGAAAAAAGGTCAACAAATTTAAGCTTATCTCGAAAACGACGAAAGACATAAAAAATTACTACAGACAAAAATTATTCCTCGGGAAAAATGCAAAAAACTTTAAATTCATATTTTGCTAATTCAATGTTTTTGTTGCCAAAAATTACACTTTTAAAATCCGAGCTAAAAACTTCGCACTTTCAGTAAAAAATACTGAATTATAAAAACCGAGAATAAAACATCTTTATTTACTTACTTTCTTTAATATTTGATCAGGTTTGTTGCAGAAACATTTGTTTTTTATAATTCTTTAACTGCAAATTAGTTTGTTAATAACTCGAAAAGTTCAGTCTACGTACTCAATGCATTTAACGTGTTGAAAAAAAGCTAAACACGCTGTAAAAGTCATTGGTAAGTCACACAAATATTTTGCAAGGTATTAATGTTACTCAATAAAAATTTTGCCCTAAAAAAATTAATTTTCCACTCCAAAAACAAAACAAATTTAGGGCCTATTCACAAAAAAGTCATAACTCAATCATAACTCATATTTTTTAATGTGGTTGTTGTAAACAATCATAAAAAATCAAAACTTTGTTTGAAAATTTAAAAAAAATAAAGACCTGCTACCCACATCATCTCAAAATTGACAAATAATTTTAAACTTTGAGACTTTTTATGATTGTGTTTACAACAAATAAGGGAATATGAAGTTTGAAAATAATAAAATTAGTCATAACCAGTCATAACTGTGAATAGGCCTGTTACTCAAAGTAAAATTTTTCTATCTAAAATTTAATTAGAAATAGTCAGTTTTTTTTACATTAAAAAAATTTACTACAACTTAAAATTGTAATTTAACAAATAACACTAATTTTAAAATTAAACAAGTAGAAAAGTTAAATTCGACTTTGCCGAATCTATGAATACCCTCCACAATGAATTTTTTTTAAAGGGTAGTACATTTTTTTAACTTGAAAAAATTAACAATTTTGATTAGAAATAATTTATTTTGAATAAAAAACTCTTTTTTTTGTAATTTAAAAAAAAAAAAAGAAAAATTACTATTTTTTTTTTTTTTTTTTAAATTACAAAAAAAAGAGTTTTTTATTCAAAATAAATTATTTCTAATCAAAATTGTTAATTTTTTCAAGTTAAAAAAATGTACTACCCTTTAAAAAAAATTCATTGTGGAGGGTATTCATAGATTCGGCAAAGTCGAATTTAACTTTTCTACTTGTTTAATTTTAAAATTAGTGTTATTTGTTAAATTACAATTTTAAGTTGTAGTAAATTTTTTTAATGTAAAAAAACTGACTATTTCTAATTAAATTTTAGATAGAAAAATTTTACTTTGAGTAACAGGCCTATTCACAGTTATGACTGGTTATGACTAATTTTATTATTTTCAAACTTCATATTCCCTTATTTGTTGTAAACACAATCATAAAAAGTCTCAAAGTTTAAAATTATTTGTCAATTTTGAGATGATGTGGGTAGCAGGTCTTTATTTTTTTTAAATTTTCAAACAAAGTTTTGATTTTTTATGATTGTTTACAACAACCACATTAAAAAATATGAGTTATGATTGAGTTATGACTTTTTTGTGAATAGGCCCTAAATTTGTTTTGTTTTTGGAGTGGAAAATTAATTTTTTTAGGGCAAAATTTTTATTGAGTAACATTAATACCTTGCAAAATATTTGTGTGACTTACCAATGACTTTTACAGCGTGTTTAGCTTTTTTTCAACACGTTAAATGCATTGAGTACGTAGACTGAACTTTTCGAGTTATTAACAAACTAATTTGCAGTTAAAGAATTATAAAAAACAAATGTTTCTGCAACAAACCTGATCAAATATTAAAGAAAGTAAGTAAATAAAGATGTTTTATTCTCGGTTTTTATAATTCAGTATTTTTTACTGAAAGTGCGAAGTTTTTAGCTCGGATTTTAAAAGTGTAATTTTTGGCAACAAAAACATTGAATTAGCAAAATGTGAATTTAAAGTTTTTTGCATTTTTCCCGAGGAATAATTTTTGTCTGTAGTAATTTTTTATGTCTTTCGTCGTTTTCGAGATAAGCTTAAATTTGTTGACCTTTTTTCAAAAAACGGCTCTGTCATCCGCCAGATTTCTGGATTTTCGTCAAAATAGAGTAGTGAGGCACCTCAGATTCTTAATCAAGAAAATCGTTTACAGTGTTCGCAACTTGGGGTTAAAGTTGGTTCGGCCGAGGAGCGAATTTTAAAGTTAAAACTCAACTAACCTATGAAAACGCAATTTTTAACATGTTTTTTTGGTATTTTGGTTAAGCGTGGGAAATAATTTTATGTAATAAGTTGAAAGTTATGCCTTTGTACTCATGGCGATTAGAAAGTGGCAATTTTTCGGTCAGATGTAACAAAATAATTTAAATAATGATAAAATTGTATTTTTTAAGTGGAGAAAGCATTATAAATGAAGCTGTAAACATCTATCACGAGAAGAAAGGTGTATTCAAGTATCCGTAAGAGGCCCCTCTGACATCCTTTATTTATTAAATGGTAAATCGGATTCGACACAGTCGAACTTAACACTCTTTCTGGGTTTCTTTAATTTTTGTTTAATATTCATACTTTTTTTAGCGAAAAATTTATATTTTATATTTTTACATGTTTTTTTTATTTTTTTTGTTTTAAAACAGAAAACCAAGTTTCTTAAACACACTTTACATCATTATAATTCCTTAAGAACTGCCAGAATAACGACAGCCGCAACTTTGCCAGGTACTTTTTACATTCGACCTCCAAAATATACCAAATATCCCCAAACAACAAAAAAAAGTACATTTCTCATTTGAAGAGTTAGACAATAAACACAATTGGAGCGGCAAGCGCACAGATAAAAATGAGTTGTTAGCTCAAGCACGAAATACACCAGGTTGAGCATTATTTTAATTGAAAGTCAGCTAATGAGTAAAATTGTTGGATCAAGCACGAAAATTGTAGGTCAGTCATTGACAGTTCCTTGATTAAACCAATGCTTGATTTGAGTAATTTGTTAATTGTTATTTCAGTCATTGACTGTTCCTTGATTAAACCAATGCTTAATTTGAGTAATTTGTTAATTGTTATTTTTGATTAAACCAATGCTTGATTTGAGTGAGCGGTTAATCAATAATTTTGTGTTATTTTTGATTAATCCAATGCTTGATCTGAGTGAATGGTTAATCATTATTTTACATTTGTAGTGTTTTTTGTCAGCCTTTTCAAGTCCTTTGTTTAATTTTTTTTTGTGCTTTATATTATTTTGTTTTTTTTTTCATCTTGTGTGCGTGCAAGTACTTTTCTATCTGACGACTAACGAAAACTAAAACAAAAAACGCAACAGCGTTCATCGCATTGTTACTCAAAGCCTACTATGATGAGTTTTTTTTGTTTTTATGAATTTTTTTGTGAATTTTTCAGATTTGAGCAAATGGTTAATTGATTCAAGTAAAATTTAATTGAATGTCAAATTTTAAGCTTAGCAAGTATTTAATTGTTTTTTTTCATTGAATATATTCTTTCTGTGCGGTTTTCCGCAATTGTCCTCATAAAATTAGAATTGAATCTAGTTTGGTAGAAAAACGCGGCGGTTTTTTTTATACAAAACGTGTGTGAACAGTTGCAGGAAAACACTTCCCGCTCCAATTGTGATTATTCTCTTAGTTTTTTCAAAAAAATAGATCCAACTCATACAAGGGAATTTATAATTGGCATTGAATTTTCATTGGCATTAGTTGGAACTAGTGCCAATGCCAAAAAAGCGTTAGCATTTAGTGCCAATGAAATTTTTTGGCATTGACATTATTTGTATTAATGCCAATGAAATGGCACAAATGCCTAAAAAACTATTTACAATTGATAAAAAAATAATTTTTTTACAATAAATATATTTTTTAAAAAAAAACTTTAAATGGCGATATCTGGAAAACTAATCAAAATGGATGGTATTTTTGGTTCTTTGGATTTCTATACTTTCGCGAGACCTCTTCACATGTGTGGACCTTAATGGGTCCTAACTTTGAATCCAAAAAATTTGGGATTCCGGTAATGTTAAAAATGCTCATATCTCGGTAAATATTGCCGACACAACCAAATGTCTAAAAGCATTTTTGTAGCTCTTGGTTTCTAGAACTCGTCTGCCAATACTCGAAAACCCTCAGAGCACTATTTTTTTTTTTTTTTGAGTGTAAAATTTTTTTCGAGTGTAATGTTTTTTTACTGTAAAAATATTTCTGAGTGAATGCACGTACGTATGTACACTAGGGCGTCCCAAAATAAAACCTTTATTCGATTTTCTTGGGTGCTCAAGCATAATTTGAAAGCTTATAGGGTAAAGTATTTTTGAGATTTTTTTCAGATTTTTCGGAAAAGTTTTTAAGGTCGCGCAAATCGATTTTGTGCTTAAAATCGGCTTTGACGACCGTTTTTTAAACTTTCTTTATAAGTTCGCCAATAATCACGATATTCTTTACTATTGAGGTAACATTTTTAAAGAAAAATGTCCAAACTTTATTTTTGTATGCATAAATTTAACGTTTTGGCTATGCTTTTGCTCATTTGGGTACCCTACATAAGGTTTTTTCGTAAATTTTTCATAAATTTTGAAAATAACGCTTTGTAACTTTTAAAATTTCTATGAAAGTCAAAAAAAGTAATAATGCAGTTTGAAAGATAAATTAATTCTCTATAATTTAGCAACAATAATTTTCGAATTTGCTCTTACCGTTCCAGAGTAATACCATTTTAAAGATTTCTATCCATTGTACAAAACTAATAGTAAAATAATAAAATTCTTATAAAGACCTAAAAAATTCGAGTTTTGGTCAGTAACAGAAATGTGAGAAGGTGGCTCCTTAAGATTTTTTGATGCTGAACACAAAACTGCTTTTAGCAACTCCCTAACAAGTCACGTTTGGTGGTAATTTAGGGCAGTAGGTCAAAATGTCCGTCCGTCCGGCTGTATAAGACACGATGGAGTCAAAAATAAAAGAGATAGACTACTGATGTAAGGCACGAATATGGCTTATGGTCATAGGAAGGTTATCTTCACAAATGGGAAAAATCGGTCAAGGGGGAAAAAAGTTGCCCCTTGAAGAATCAACAAATAACGTATTTTTTTACATTATATTTTGTATTTTTGTTAAAAAAATACAACTTTTTTGAAAAAGAAGATATATTAAGTCATGTACCTGCGCCTAGGAAATAAGAAAATGCTTTTTTTTAGGCCGCACCATTTTGTGGGCGCGGATTTATTCAAATAATGATGAAAATTTGATTACTTCAGTGGAAAAAGCACAATGAATGTATTGGTAATATTTATCGCGAGGGGGAAGGTCTCCCCTTACGGCCGCCGCTTGGGACCACCAAGACTGCCTTGTCAAAAAACATTTTTATAAATATTTTTTTTATTTTTTTTACATATTGCAGGGCATAAAATATTCTGCACAACCGAATTTAACACTTTTGTTTGTTATTTCTAAAAGCTGCATCTCATAGTCCCGGTTCTCAGCTTTTAAACCCATCATATATAGCCTATTTACAAGTTTTTACCCTAAGATATTAAATAGTGGAAGACAATATCTTTTTTAAATTCAATATTTTATTTTATTATTAGTTTTATACAATGGGTTGAAAGCTTTAAAATGGTATTACTTTGGAACGGTAAGAGCGAATTCAAAAATTATTGTTGCTAAATTATAGAGAATTAATTTATCTTTCAAACTGCATTATTACTTTTTTTGACTTTCATAGAAATTTTAAAAGTTACAAAGCGTTATTTTCAAAATTTATGAAAAATTTACGAAAAAATCTAATGTAGGGTACCCAAATGAGCAAAAGAGTTGCAAAAACTTATAGTTTATGCACACAAAAATAAAGTTTGGACATTTTTATTTAAAAATATTATCTCAGTTGTAAAGAAACTCGTGGCTATTGACGATTTTATAAAGAAAGTTAAAAAAACGGTCGGCAAAGCCGATTTTCAGCAAAAAATCGATTTGCGCGACCTTAAAACCTTTTCCGAAAAATCTGAAAAAAATCTCAAAAATACTTTGCCCTATAAGCTTTCAAATTATGCTTGAGCCCGGACAACTTTTTTTTTGTGGGACACCCTAATGTACACGAAATATTGTCATTTTTGTAAAAAAAAAAAAAAAAACATTTTTTTTGAGTGTAAAATTTTTTTTGAGTGTAAAATTTTTTTCGAGTGTAGTTTTTAAGTTACGAATTCTTTTAAAACTAAACAAGTTTAAAAAGCATTGCTTTAAAATTAAACAAGTTTGAAAATCATTGTTTAGTTACCACCAATGCTTTTAAAACTTGTTAAAACAAGTGGCATTTTAAATGAAACTAATCTGAAATTCAGGGTTTTGCTTATAACTTTTGAACCACTGGACCGATTAAGCTGAAATTTAATACCAAATAGACCCGGGGAACGGCAAAGATACGTGTTAAGCTTCAGTTGTCCCATTATTGTCTTTCGAAAGTTATCGTGTTTTTTATCTCGTAAATTCGCGAAACACCCTTGCCGAAATTTACTCTTTTGCTCATAACTTTTGAATCACTGGACCGATTTGGCTGGATTGCAACACCAACCTGACCAGGTAAATGACAAACATATATGCCAAACTTCAGTAGCCTCTGTAAAGTCTTTCAAAAGTTAGCGTGTTTTCTACGGACGGAGAGACAGACAGACAGACAGACAGACAGACAGACAGACAGACAGACAGACAGACAGACAGACAGACAGACAGACAGACAGACAGACAGACAGACAGACAGACAGACAGACAGACAGACAGACAGACAGACAGACAGACAGACAGACAGACAGACAGACAGACAGACAGACAGACAGACAGACAGACAGACAGACAGACAGACAGACAGACAGACAGACAGACAGACAGACAGACAGACAGACAGACAGACAGACAGACAGACAGACAGACAGACAGACAGACAGACAGACAGACAGACAGACAGACAGACAGACAGACAGACAGACAGACAGACAGACAGACAGACAGACAGACAGACAGACAGACAGACAGACAGACAGACAGACAGACAGACAGACAGACGGACGGACGGACAGACGGACGGACATCGCTAGATCGACTTAAAATCGATCGAGGATCATAAATATATACACTTTATGGGGTCCTAGACCAATATTTCGAGGTGTTACAAACGGAATGACAAACTTATATATACCCTCTATCACTAGAGTGGAGGGTATAAAAAAAAATTGCGATACACGACATTTTACATTTATTTTCCATATAAAATCTTACGCTGAATCCGAAAATCCAATTTAAAGTTTTAAGCGTAAAACAGTTTTCGAGATATTGCCAACTTTTCAAATTTTAATCTTTTTATGAAAGTTTTTTTACTTAAATTATAATATCTCCACACAAATTAAGGGATTTCATTGATTTTGGTTTTAAAATAAAGGTAATTTAATGATCTATCAATCCTACATAAAAAATTTTTCAATCTGATTATTGTTTTAGAAGCTAGTAATAGATATATCAACAATTTTGCATCAACAATTTTGCATCAATTTTACCGAAATTCGGGAAAAATAGTAAACTCAATTTAGAATTTCAGAAAGGAAAAAATAAATAATAAAATTCATTTTAGTCTTTGCACATCAAGTCTTATCTTTTTTGAAGAAAATAATGTGTCTTTAAAAAAAAATGGTTTGAAAATGAGTAACAATGCAGAATTCAAAACTGTTAAAACAAATACAAATTAAATTTTTGACGGATTTTATTAAAAACAAGTTAGAGTGTTAAATTCGGATGTGCCGAATCTTTTATACCCTCCAACTTGTAAATAAATAAAAAAAATTGTAGGGGTGTTTTCTTTTTTTTTTGGGGGGCGGGGGTCGGTTGTGGTAATTGGGGGGGGGGGGGCACATTTCTTCTCGAATATGTGTTTAAAAATTCATTATTATGCTTTTTGCACTAAAGAAATACAAGTTTATCGATATTTAAAAATAACAAATATTCCACACCCATAAAAGGATGGCGGACCGAAAAAACGACATTTTCTTATTCTGTGGGTCCAAATGCAGGACTTTGAACTTCTTGTAGCATAAAAATGTTGCATTTGTTAAACAAAAACCCAAAAAAACCATGTAAAATATGGTATTTTCAGAGGTTGGTTTAGTTCTTCAAGGGGGAACTTTTTCCCCCTGGTTCGATTTTGCTCTTTTACGAACTTAACCTGCCTATGTTCCATAAGACATATTCGTGCCAAATGTCGGGAGTCTAGCTTTTTTATTTTAGACTGCATCATATTAACTACAGACGGACAGACGGACGGACGGACGGACATCGCTAGAATGTCTTAGAATCGATCAGTGAGCATAAATATATATACTTTATGGGGTTATAGACCGATATTTTGATGCGTTACACACAGAATGACAAAGTGAGTATACCCCACACTGTAGTTGAAGGGTATAAAAAATCACTTATTTTCTTCGTAATAAATCAAACTTGAACCTTACATTAAGAAATAAAATTTAAAAATTTTTAACTGAATAAAATTTACAATAGAATTTACTTTTTCTAAATTTCGTTTAACAGGCCTATTCACAGTTATGACTGGTTATGACTAATTTTATTATTTTCAAACTTCATATTCCCTGTGTTTGTTGTAAACACAATCATAAAAAGTCTCAAAATTTAAAATTATTTGTCAATTTTGAGACGATGCACATTGGTTCCAAATCAAAATCTAGCTGGACAAAAGTCCAAAAATTAGTGTCCTTAAAATTGGGAATTAATAGTGCTAGGGGCAAGCTAAGGGTGTGTTCTGATCAAACTAATAACCATTTTTTGGAATAAGGTCTTCAACTTTGTTAAATATGCGAATGAAATAAAATTTTTGGTATCCAATATTAAAAAAAAAAAATATATATATATAAGTGTTCAACTAATAACATCATATTATCCATGTTACATCAATGGTTTCAAAACGGTTAATGTACAAGAAAGCTACAGATTTATACTTATTTTGGACATTAATAAGAAATTTATTATCGATATTCTTCTTAAATTTTTTGTACTTTGAAGTACCCGTGTAAAAAAATAATTATATCAAAACATATCTCCTTTGATAAAAACATATATGGATCATATCTAAATGGATATAATCAGATCTACTCCATATATATTCATATCTGCTTTAGATATGTTTTGATCCGTAAATTGAGTCTATCTGGCATAAATGGCATATATGATCAGACATTTTCAGATATGTGAATATATGTAAAATTGTCAGATAGACTCAATTTACGGATCAAACATATCTGAAGCAGATATGAATATATATGGAGTAGATCTGATTACATCTATTTATATATAATCCATATATGTTTTTATCAAAGGAGATATGTTTTGATATAATTATTTTTTTACACGGGTATGGTCAATAATAACAATATTTTTGAGGACTTGTGAAACTTCGGCAGCTTGCCAAAACCGAATCCAGGCATATCATGTCGAATTACTACATACAACTTATAGGTAATTTATTACTTACCGTTGTCATGCAGACATTTCTTGCAGGTTTTTACAGGTTTAAAATTAATCACAGTTTTTATGAAAATAAATTTTTGCCTAAAATTTTTTTTCTAAATAAAGTATCGAATTTTTGTAAGTTTTTGATAACTTTTAAGTGTTATAATTATGCTTAGCTTAAATAAAGCATTAAATGTGTTTCCAATTACACACTTCGACTAAATTCAAAAATGTCCG
Organism: Pegoplata infirma; assembly: GCA_963921195.1. Taxonomy (NCBI): domain Eukaryota; kingdom Metazoa; phylum Arthropoda; class Insecta; order Diptera; family Anthomyiidae; genus Pegoplata; species Pegoplata infirma. The sequence goes on from CAWUER010000302.1 coordinate 69,696, forward strand.
TCCGTCTGTCCGTCTGTAGAGGACACGATACAGTCCAAAATAAAAGTGCTAGACTTCCGAAGTTTGGCACGAATATGTCTTATATTCCTAGGAAGGTTAAGTTCGGAAATGGATAAAATTGGACCAAGGGGAAAAAAGTTCCCCCTTGGAGAACAAAACCAACCTAAGAAAAATCGCATTTTTTGCTGGGTTTTATGTACTTTTGCTAAGCAAATGCAACATTCTTCTCTCAGATGAAGTTCGAAATCGCAAGGGGATGGTGCTCCCGAACGTCTCCCACCAACCCCCCCCCCCCAAAAAAAAAAGGACGCCCCTGGATTTTTTTTATATTGTTTTTTTTACACTTTGGAGGGTATAAAAGATTCGGCATATCCGAATGTAACACTCTCACTGGTTTTTTATTTTTTTACATTTTGGAGGGTATAAAAGATTCGGCATAGCCGAATTTAACACTCTCACTTGTTTTTTTTCAATTACACTTCTCGACAAAATTCTTTTTTTTTAGAGATTACAAAACTTTCAAAAAATAAGTTTTTGCATTTCATATTTCTGTTCTACATATAAACCATTTTTGTCATTAATGAATTACTGAAATTAGAAAAAAAAATAAAAGTTGTCGATTAGTGTAATCGACTTAGAAAAATTAAGACATATTTTTGAACTCAGCGACCCCAAAAACATATAAAACGGTGATAAAATAATTTTGTCCAGTTAGATTTGGACTTGGAACCACTGTGCGATGTGGGTAAAAAAAATAAAGACCTGCTACCCACATCGTCTCAAAATTGACAAATAATTTTAAATTTTGAGACTTTTTATGATTGTGTTTACAACAAACACAGGGAATATGAAGTTTGAAAATAATAAAATTAGTCATAAACAGTCATAACTGTGAATAGGCCTGCTAAACGAAATTTCAGAAGTAAAACAACTTTTATAAAAAGATGAAAATTTGAAAATTTGTCGATATCTCGAAAACTATTCTACTTTTGTAACTTTGGGGTGGATATTCGGATTCAGCATAAGATTTTACATGAAAATCTGTAACGAATCTTTTATACATTTCAACATGTCAAAAAATTAAAAAAAAAAACGTTCAGGGGCTTTTTCACGCGGTAAATGTTTACAAGTTCATTTATTAGCCTCCTTGCACAAAAGTAATACAGTTTTTCCATTATTTAAATATTTTTTTTATATGCACGCCCACAAAAGAGGGCTGACCAAAAAAAAAATAAAATTTCTAATCCCCTGGGTCCAAGTGCAGGATGTCAAACTTCTTTTGACAAAAAAAGTCTTATTTTCTTAATTAAAGTATAAAAAACCTTGTAAAAAATTTGGTTTTTTAGAGGTTGGCTTAGTTCTTCAAGGGGGAACTTTTTCCCCAATGGTCAGATTTAGCCCCTTTCAAAATTTAACCAGCGTATGACCATTCGACATATCTGTGTTAAATTTCAGGTGTCAAGCTCTTTTATTTTAGACTGTATCGTGTCCATCACAGACGGGCGGACAGACATACAGACAGATGGACGGACGCACTGTGGTCAATATTTTGAGATAGCGGCCAAAACTCCTTTTGGTTTTTGTTCTCCGATTTTAAAGTTATTAGACTCATATGAAAGTAGACAGTAGTAAACCTCGGGAGCCAAAAAATTAGAACTCTATTTCAACTATTTCACTGAGAACAGGGTGGTCCAAAATGGGCTTTTTCAGAATTTAGTAAATTTATGATATTTTTAGTTAATTTTTAAAGTTTAAATGATCATAACTTTTTTGTTTTTCAAGATTTTTGGACGAAATAAATTTTGTGTTGTAACTTAACTTATTTCCTATTACTGGTAAAAAAATTGAAGCTCTACTGTTTTCAGAACAATTTAAATATTTTTTTTAAAAAAGGTCAAATTTCTCGGAAATTTCCTACTTCATAGAGCACAACTCCTGTGAGTCAAGCTGAGTCAAAACACAAATTTACTATTTTGTAGTCCTAACTCTCCCCTACATTCCTATATATACATGTCCATGCATCGGGACTGCACTTTTTGAGCTACAGCAATTTTTCTGACCCAAGGTAAGATATTCGGTACAAATGCACGTCATATTTTTTGAGAAGTTATTTGTATGTGAAAGTGTCTATTATGCATATATTTTGATCAAATTTTGTACAAGAGTTCTTATTGACCCAAAAAATAATTCTGTTGAAATTAGGAGAAGTTGGCCTATATTTGGACCTAGTCCACACAGAAGGGTGTATCAAAATTTTGACAAAAATGACAATAGAACTCTCAAATTATGTGGTATCTGGCAATTCATTTGGAAAAGGTAAAAAATGATTTTATTGCCATCTAATATTACATAACTTAAATACCTGAAAATTGCAAATAAATTTAAAACCAATTGAAATAACCTGTGGATCCTTGGACCTATCAAAAAGACCTATCCTGGGACCTATCAAAAGGACCAATCCTTTTACATATCAAAAGGACCTATCCTTGAACCCATCAAAAGGATCTATCCTTGGTCCTATCAAAAGGACCTATCAGAAGGACCTATCAAATGGACCTATCCTTGGACTTATGAAAAGGACCTATCCTTGGACCAATCAAAAGGACCTATTCTTGGACCTATCAAAAGGACCTATCCTTTGATCTATCAAAAGAACCTATCCTTGGACCTATCAAAAGGACCTATCCTAGGACCATGATCTATTAAAAGGACCTATCCTTTTACATATCAAATGGACCTATCCTTTCACCTATCAAAAGGACCTATCCTAGGACCTATCAAAAGGACATATCCTTGGACCTACCAAAAGGACCTATCCTTTTACATATCAAAAGGACCTATCCTTCGACCTATAAAAATGACCTATCCTTGGACCTATCAAAAGGACATATTACATATTAAAAGGACCTATCCTTTGATCTATCAAAAGGGCCTATCCTTTTACATTTTAAAAGGACCAATCCTTGGACCTATCAAAAGGACCTATCCTTGGACCTATCAAAAGGACCTATACTAGGACCCATCAAAAGGACCTATCCTAGGACCTATCAAAAGGACCTATCCTTGGACCTATCAAAAGGACCTATCCTAGGACCTATCAAAAGGACATATCCCTGGACCTATCAAAAGCACCTATCAAAAGGACCTATCAAAAGGACCTATCAAAAGGACAAAGGACCTGTATATATTGAGACTAAATAAATGTCAGGGGCCAAATGTTGGCATTTTCTGACCAAAATTAAGTTTAGGAATAATAAATAAGTATTGGTTGTAAAATACGATTGAAGAAAATAAGAAATTATAAAAAAATACCTATTTAAAATGTCAAAATATTCAACTTTTACATGGAAACTCAACAAAAAATTAAAATGCATTTTTAACTCCACATTACTTACGTTCCTTTCAGTCGATTTTTACGTTTGAACACGCAAATTGAAGCTTAAAGTCCCTCCTATTGAACAAAACAAATTGCGTAAAAAAATACCAATCCGGTCAAAAGTTATAGAGTTTTGACCGCTATCTCGCGAAATTGACCACTGTGGGACGGTAGAATGTCTAAGAATCGACCACTGATCAATAATATTGATACGTTGTGGGATCCCCGACCAATATTTCGATGCATTACACACAGAATGACAAAATGAGTATAAAGTGGAGGGAATAAAAGTGATCATTTGTATTGGAGGTAAAAAAGTCGGGTCTACAAATAAAATCGTTAATAAAGTTCAAAAGCATCGACTTTGTTTGAAGCTTAAAATAGAGCTGATAAATTGCATCCACAGGAATTTTTACACTAATAAAAAAAATAATAGAGTTTTGAATTTCTATCTACTGTAGAATTGTCTCTAATTTTCTAAACTCAGAAATTAAAACACGTTTATAGTTTTAATTTAAATAGAAAATGGCTCTTTATTTAAGTCTGTACTCTTCGACTTCTCAAAATATATTAAATTTATAATGATTTTATTAAATGTACAAAAGTCAAACTTCAAGTTTACTTCAATGACAAGTCAATGTCAGTTAATATAACAAAGAGGAAAAGTAATAATTAGTACAAACATAAAGGAGTTAGCAATTACAATAATAGGGTTTCATGTATGTTTTATTCATACAATATTCGGGAATGTTTACACTACTATCTACTGGACCATTCAATGCTAAATCTATTGTATGTAATCTGAAAGATTTTTTTTCATTATATCAACATTTTCTTAAAATCTCTGAAAATTCATTAGCAGTAATCTTTCTTCGTGTTATAGGATGAGTGAATTTTTTTTAAATTTATGAAAAATTTCATTGCAACAATGAATATATTCATAATTTTATTGAAAATGTTTCATCACAAGAATAACTCATAAAATAAATGGTTATTTTCATAAATGTAGTGAAATTTTTCATAAATTTCTAATGAAAAAAATCATTGGCTCATAATGAGTAATTATTCTTTCTGTTTAAATCTCAGGACAATCGCTGTCTGCCCATTGAAAACCCTACCCTTGTAAATCGAACTTAACATTTCTACTTGTTTGCTTAAATTTTGCATATTTTTTCTATTCATTATACAAAATTTTGTATTACAAGTCTATTGCTCTTTAATTTTAAGACCAGTCAGTAATTTTATTCATGTTCATACTTTTTGAATATAAATAAGTAATTGTTGTAGGTAAGTATGCATATTGTAAATAAATTGTGGTTTGGCCTATAAAAGTTTATATATTTTTTTATTGTACCTATACTTACAATGATCCACAACAAAAAACACAATTTAAAGTAATTAAAAGTTTTTGTGATTGAATCATTGAGCAAATTTATTTTTGTATAGTATGCTTGTATACCTACAAGTGTACAATTTTGAAAAGAACAATTTTGCATAATACCCTACAACTGTCATAAACACATTATTTAAAAAGTTTGTAATAATTAAAAAAAAAATAGAGTGATCTAAAGATATACATTTAATACTCTCCAGTCATAGTATGCGAGTATGTCTTTCCATGTGTAATGCATTGAAATATTGGTTTATAAGTCATTCTAGCGATTTCCGCGTATCCGTCCGTCTGGTTGTCTGTTGTGAACGCGATGCAGTCCAAAATCAAAAAAAGTGTTATCCACCTGATGTTAGGCACAAATATATCTTTTGGGCATAGGCAGGACAAGTTCGTGGACGGGCAAAATTGGATCAGAGGGAATAAAGTTCCCAATTGAAAAACTAAACCAACCTTTAATAAAAGGCATTTTTTACATAAATTTTGTATTCTCGTTCAACAAATGAAATATTTTTCTGCTAGAAAAAGTTTAAAATCCTGCTTTTGGAGGTGGGGATTAGATTATGTCGATTTTTGGTCCGCCCCCTTTTATGGGCGTGGATAAAAATAGTTAAAAGATAAAATTGTATTACTTTAGTTCAAAAAGCATTACAAATGAATTCGTTTCTTATTGTGAGGCAAGATGTCTACACTCCCTTCCAACCAAAAAAAAAATTATATTTACCTTTTTGTCTTTGTTTTTCCTTTGTCTCTCTTCTTTTCTAGAAGCTCATTGTAGGGTACTCTATAAGTTCCTCTAGACCATGATTTTATTTTTTGCTGTTGTAGTAAAGTTTGTGTATTATAAATATGTAGGAGTGTTTTTTGAATATTTTAAAATTAAATTTCATTACATGTCCAAAAATTACTCTCACCAATATTTTGTTATGTTCAACGTATGACCAAGTAAAGTTTTTAATTGGATTGTAATATTTATGAAAATTTGTCGCCGTGTTGACAAGTTTTTTTTGATAATTATAAAACAAAATTAATTATGCAAATTTTATTTTGTTTTTTAAAAGGTTATAAACAAAACTGTATTTTGTAAATAATGTTTTATATAAAATATTGAACAATTGATGATAAGGTTTTGCAGAAAATAGGGGTATACTAGCTAAAGCACATTTTTTTGAATTGGAAAATTTTCACAAAATTATTTGGATTTTTAAAATATTAATGAACATTTGAATTTTGTATGAATTTTTTCAATAAATTTTTAAAAATGGCCGATTTTTTTCTACGCTCAAATCTCAAAATAATTGTTACCGCCTATTTCAAATGTTCTGGGAATCTTTTTGTTGTCACAAAATATAAAAGGGACTAACAATAAGTACTTTATTTCAAAAAACTCTCTCTAGATTTTTGTTTTTTTTTTTGTTTAATTTAACCTTGAGTGATGCAATTTTATGACAAGTATTCCAAATAAATCAAATGAATTTTGTTTGCTTAACAAATCAACGGAAAATTTCCATGTGAACTCTAAAAAAAGAAAAAGTAATTAGAACCAAGTTTAACAAATAAATCATTCAAAAGACTTTTCTTGGAATAATATTCTACTCCACACTTTATGGCCTTCTTTGAATACTGATTTAGCAAAAAAGGGGAATGTCTATTTAATATGTCTGTAACAAGTTAATAATGTGAAATTTATGTTAGTGATTTAATTTTTTTGTGACAAAAAAAAAAATTTGAAAAAACAACTTATGAGGTTACTGGTACACTTAAAATATTATGTAAGTAAATTCAACAGAAAATACGTTTGAAACAAATGAAACTTTATTTAAAAAACGGACTACTTACATTTCATTTAAAACAAAAACATTTCTCAGTTATTTTTAAATGTTAATTAATAACTGTTGAAATCCGTAAAAATAACTTAAAAATCCGTAAAAAATGACTGACAAAATTTTACGGAAAAAACGGTTAAAATAACGGAAATTTATATTAATTTTTATTTATTTTTTTAGAAATAATTTTAAAAAACTTCGAACCTGAGCAGAATCGAACTCATAATTTCTGGCTGATAGCCCAGCACGCTACCCTCTGTGCCACAAGCTACTTATATTTTCAGCAACTAAATTTCATTTTCAAATTCAAAAAAAAAAATTATAATTTTAGAAATTTTAAAATAACTGACAAATAACAAACGACAAATAAAATAATGTGGTTTGTTTTTTAAATAACTGAAAAAAACAAACGTTACGGAAAATTTTATTTAAAAGACAGTTATGTATTTGAATAAACGTTCAAAAAGTTGTTTAGAATATTTGTATGTAAAACAAACGAATTTTCTTTTAATATTAACTAAAACGAAAACTATTTGTTTGACTGTGAAACAGTAACTGTAAAACTTTTATGAGTGTACATTTAACCAATATTTAATATTGTTTTGTTTTTTTAACAAAATATTTTATGTTTTGGACGATAAAAATTTAAAATTACATAAATTACAAATTTATTTTCGTTAAAAAATTTTGCAAAAATTATTTTGTAAAACGGTTTTTTAGTTGTTTCACAAAAAATCTGAAACATGCAACATCAGTTCCGAAAAAGAGTACCAGGTACAACTTTTTGGAATACAAATTTCGTTAAACATGCTTTTTTTTTAAACAAAAATGTTAACAACCAGAATTTTAAAAAACAAAATTTTTAAAAAAAAGTCCCAAAAATAGTTTTGAAAATTGTTTATGTCCCGGACACATATCGTGTTTGGCATTTTGAAATAAAAAATCTCATTGAAAATGCTGTTGGGAAAAATTATTTTTTTAAAAATTTTCAAATTTGTATACCCTCCAACCACAGTAGGGGGGTATACTCACTTTGTCATTCCGTTTGCAACGCATTGAAATATCGGTCGGGGACCCCATAAAGTATATGGGGCATTCCATGTCAAATCGGACACTTTGAATTTTTTTTTTTTAGATTTTCTCAATTTGCTTACAGTTTTTATAACCCTTCGAAAACTCCTTCGTGGTAAATTTTCAAATTTTTTTGACGTTCAAAAGATATCGAATTTTTAAAAATTGGTATTTTTTTTCTTTACTCATAACTTCGTCAATAATGGTCCAAATTTAAAATTAGTTTTTTTTTCAAAACTTTTGTTGTTTTATGTAAATTCTTAAAAGCGCTCTAGTATGCGAATTTTAAGTTTTAAAGTTTAAATCTCATTTTTGAAAATGTTTGTACTCTTCGATTTTTTTTAAATTTTTTTGTGTAAAACTTCTATCGATTCTACAAATTTTTTGCCCAGGAGGATCGTGGGATAACGATTATTACTATTTTTTTTAAATTTTTTGAAAAAATTTGATAGTAATTTTCCAATCTTAAAATCATTTCTACTGCTCCAATGGTGCGTCATATAGGGGTCATTTATAAGACCGACCCCCATTAATTTTTACGTCTTAACTTTTCTTTGGAACAAATTAATACCCTATCTCCAATTTCTAAGGGGGCTCCCATACAAAACGACATTTTTTAAAATTTGCTCCAACCGCTCTAACTGCCCTTATAATGCCCTTAGAGCAACAAAATGCATGACCGACCCATATTTTTTTAGTCCAAACATTTTCTCTGAACACACCTACCCTCTATCTTTAACTGTTAAGGCGGTCCCCATACAATTTTTTTTATTTTTGGTAAATTTGTTTTATTTAATCAGCTTCTACCGGTCCAATGGTGCGTCCGAGAGGGGTCATTAGTGAGACCAACCCCCATTTATTTTTACCCTCCAACATTTTTTTAAAACATACTTACGCCCTATCTCCACTCCCTAAGTAGGTCCCCATACAAATTACAGTTGGAACAAATTTTATACAAATGTAATTTTTAATGGAAGCCTACTTAGGGAGTTGAGATAGGGCGTAGGTATGTTTTAAAAAAATGTTGTAGGGTAAAAATAAATGGGGGCGGTCTCATTAATGACTCCTCTCGGACGCACCATTGGACCGGTAGAAGCTGATTAAATAAAACAAATTTACAAAAAATTAAAAAAATTTTATGGGGACCGCCTTAACAATTAGAGATAGAGGGTAGGTAACATACATACAGAGAAAATGTTTGGACTAAAAAAATATTGTGGGTCAGTCACACATTTTGTTGCTCTAAAGGCACTATTAGGGCAGTTAGAGCAAATTTTAATAAATGTCGTTTTGTGTGAGAGCCACCTTTAGAAATTGGAGATAGGGTATTAGTTTGTTCCAAAGAAATGTTAATACGTAAAAATTAATGGGGGTCGGTCTTATAAATACCCCCTCTATGTAATGATTTTAAGATTGGAAAATAACAATCAAATTTTTTCAAAAATTTTAAAAAATTGTTATAATCGTTATTCCACGATCCTCCTGGGCAAAAAATTTGTAGAATCGATAGAAGTTTAACACAAAAAAATTTCAAAAAAATCGAAGAGTACAAGGATTTTTAAAAATGAGATTTAAATTTTAAAACTTAAAAATCGCATACTAGAGCGATTTTAGGATTTTTTTGGTATTTTTTTTTAAAGTACGTAAAAAGCAAAAATTTTGAAAAAAAATTTAAATTTGGACCATTATTGAAGAAGTTATGAGTAAAGGAACAAACTACCAATTTTTAAAAATTCGATATCTTTTGAATGGGTCATCAAAAAATTCTGAAAATTTAACACGAAGGAGTTATCGAAGGGTACTAAGAACTGTAAACAAATTGGAAAAATCTAAAAAAAAAAATTTTCAGAGTGTCCGATTTGACATGGAATGCCCCATATATCTTATTGATCCATGATCGATTCTAAGACATTCTATGAATGTCCGTCTGTCTCTCAGTCCGTCCGTCTGTCTCTTCGTCCGTCCGTCCGTCCGTCCGTCCGTCTGTCTGTAGATAACACAATGCAATCCAAAATAAAACAGCTACTTAGACCCTTGAAGTTTGGCACAAATATGTTTCATGTTCATATGCAGGTTAAGTTCGAGAATGGGCAAAATCGGGCCAGGGGGAAAAAGGTTGCCCCCCCCCGAGTAAAAAAGTTCCTATATAATTGTATATAATTTTATAAACATCATATATGATTAAATAGAATTATATAGAATTTGATGCAAAAAATGAGTCGATAAAACTATATAAAATTTGATCAATGTTTCATATATTTTGATAAATTTTTTATATAATTTTATGCGAAATTTGGACCCCTATTTTTATATAATAACCCGAGTAAAAAAGTTCCTATATAATTGTATATAATTTTATAAACATCATATATGATTATATAGAATTATATAGAATTTGATGCGAAAAATGAGTCGATAAAATAATATAAAATTTTATCAATGGTACTTGTGTTTTGATAAATTTTTTATATAATTTTATGCGAAATTTGGACCCCTATTTTTATATAACAAAAGCAAATTTATATAATCAGATATAATTATATACAACTATATCAAATTATATAAAACAATATATAATTTTATAAAGTTATATAAAATTATATCAAGTTTTATATAAATCATAAAATTTCGTTTTAATTATATATAATTATATATAATTTTATATAACTTTATATAGTTTTATAAAGTTTTATACAATTTTATATATTTTTATATAATTATATCTAATTATATAATTTTGCTATTATTATATAAAAATAGGGGTCCAAATTTCGCATAAAATTATATAAAAAATTTATCAAAATATATGAAATATTGATCAAATTTTATATAGTTTTATCGACTCATTTTTCGCATCAAATTCTATATAATTCTATTTAATCATATATGATATTTATAAAATTATATACAATTATATAGGAACTTTTTTACTCGGGAATAGCAAAATTATATAATTAGATATAATTATATAAAAATATATAAAACTGTATAAAACTATATAAAAGTATATAAAGTTACATAAAATTATATATAATTATAACAAAATTTTATGATTTATATAAAACTTGATATAATTTTATATAACTTTATAAAATTATATATTGTTTTATATAATTTGATATAGTTGTATATAATTATATCTGATTATATAAATTTGCTTTTGTTATATAAAAATAGGGGTCCAAATTTCGCATAAAATTATATAAAAAATTTATCAAAACACAAGTAACATTGATAAAATTTTATATGGTTTTATCGACTCATTTTTCGCATCAAATTCTATATAATTCTATTTAATCATATATGATGTTTATAAAATTATATACAATTATATAGGAACTTTTTTACTCGGGCCTTGAAGAACTGAACCAACCTCTAAAAAATACACATTTTTTACATGTTGTTTGTATATTTGGTAAATAAATGAAACATTTGGTATATTTGTCGCGATTGGAAGGTGTTCTCAACGCTCCCCCCCCCCCCCCCCAAAAACAAACGCACCTGACAATTTTTTTTTACATTTTGGAGGGTATAAAAAATTCGGCACAGCCGAATTTAATACACTCACTGTTTTTTTTTTTTAAATCTCGGAATAAAAATTTTTTTTTAAATTTTTATTTTTCGTTTTGATATAAAAATCTTTATAATGGTCTTGCCAAAACCAATTTACGTCGCATTTGACGTAAAAATAAAAATAAAAAAAACAACACATCTAATTTAAAATTTTGACATCTGCCTGATTTAAGTACCTCGCATGAAGTTTTTTACCAATAAGTTTGTAATTTTACAAACTTTTTACCCAAAAAAAAATAATTTTTTTTTGACGCGATAAAACTTACAAGTAGGTTTCGTGGTTTTACTAGACCTTTTGCTACCTCCTATTTTACGAGAATTTCTAATAAAAATTACGAAATTTTTTGTAATTTTACAAGATTTTTACAAATAAAATAGTAAATTTACAACTTTTTTGGCAAAACAAAACTTACAAGAAATTCTCGTTAATTTACTAGATTTTTTTTAAATCTTGGAAATTTGTAAAATTACAAGAAAAACTATAAAATTACAAAAAAAAATTAAATTTCGATCGAAAATTATTTGTTAAAAAACAAGGAAAACTGACAAATATTGGTAAAATGGGAATGGGATTACGAGACTTTTTCTAGTAATTTGACAAGGAATTTTTTGAGTGTAGAAATATTTTAAAAAAATTTGCTGTATTTAAAAATGTTCTAGATACCGATACAGTTATTTTGCATTTTGCAGTTAAAATTTTCATTCTAAATAATAAATTTACAATTCTATTAGCAATGTATTGTAAATTTACAAGAAAATGTTGTAAATTTACCAAAACATTTTAAATTTAAAAAGAAAAAATGTAATTTGGCAAAAAAAAAAAAAAATTGTGGTAAGTTACTTAATATATAAAATGTGAATTTACAACTTATTTGTGCATAATTATAAATTTCTTTGTAAATCTACATTATTTTTGGGTGAATTTAAAAATTTTTCTTGTAAATTTACATTTTTTACTAAAATTTTTGCGACTGCGACTAAAACGCGATCAAATCTCTTGATTTGACGAGATTTTTTGCTACCTATGTATATTTTGATGAAAAATTTTAATTTTTGGCTCTCTCATTTTTTGGGATGTGCAACAGGTTAAAAATTTTGTTTACATTGTTTCACAACCAAAAAATAAAAACTTTCCGAAATATTTTTCTGTGCTCTAAATTTCCTGTAACATTCAATTTCAATTTCAAGATCCATTAAAAATTGACTGCCCCCTATTTCTGTATTATTTTACTCTTTTTTAATTTCTTTTAGTAGTGATACATTTAAATTTCAATATGTACAATCATACATATAAAGAATGACAAAATTCAACACAAAAAGAAAACTTAATGAATGCCCAAATTAAAATCTTAAATATATTTCCTTTTATATCCTTAGAACAAAAAACGAAAGTAGAGAAAAAAGAATACTTTCCAACCCTTAACTTTTATCAAGATATCACAAAAAAAAAAACAAATGAAATAAAGGACTTTAGGAAGATGTTTTAACTTGTTTAATTGAGTGACAATTTGGAAATGTATTCAATTGTAAGAAGTGAAATGATTTTCAATTCAAATGAATTTCATTTAACCTTTAATTGTTCTAAATAAAAGAATTACAATTTAAGCCATTTAAAATTTATCGGACAAAAAAAATATTTTTAACATTGTGATTGTAGTTTAAATTACACTGTTCAACATGAAAATGTATATGGCTTCAGACCAAAAAAAAAAAATGAAAGTACAATAATAGTAGACTGAATCCTCAAAAGGATTCCTTGTTACGCACTTACAGTTTTTTTTATGACCTACTGATTTTTTTTACAGGACTTTGAAAAATAAAGTGTAACAAATGATGAAAATATACTTTTGAGCTTATTCATGTTCTTAGATGTCTTTATCTTTAATAAAATTTTACGATTTTTCTTTTTTTAAAACATATTAGTCCATTTTTCAAAATCAGTCATAGAAATCCATTAAAATGTGAATTTAAAGGGTTAATTTAATGTTCTGCAAATATTTTTTGCGTAAAATTTCACTAGGGGGTGGTCGAAGGTTTTTAGTTTGTGCCGAAATGATTAAAAACAAGTAAAAAAGTTAAATTCGGCCTTGGCAAATGTAGTGATTTCAAAAAGATTATTGCAAAAACTTTATTTAAAAATTATTTTTGAAAAAAAAAATATGAAAAAAAATTCCGCGAAAAAAAGGTTTGGTAAAAAAAAAAATCGTGATTTTTTTCTTTTTTTTGTCAAAAAATATGTTCGTACATGTTTAAATACCATTTGGTGTTCAATTATGTTCACATATGTCAACCAGCAGCCGAATTAAAGCATTTTGTATTTATGGGTTATGTTGAATGTACTGAAATTTTTGAGGTGTACTTACATTTTCGTTCATAACTTTTGAACCGCTGAACCAATATCGCTCAAATGCAATACCAAACTTCTCGGGAGAACTTCCAATAAATATTTTAATTTCAGTCATCTATGTGCAATATTTTATTCGTGATCACCATTTCCTCAGACAGACGAACAGACATCGCTAAATCGTCTTAAAATCGATCGAGGATCATGAATATATATACTTTATGGGGTCCCAGACCGATATTTCGATGAGTTACAAACGGAATGACAAACTTATATATACCCTCTATCACTAACTAGGGAAGTATCTCAACCCTTATGAACAGATATGCATGAAACGTAAAATATATATAAAAGAGACAATTCTAAGGTTGGGGTGTCTCGGCTTATCGGCCATATCGCGGATTTAGGGGTTCAAAACATGGGTCAAAAAATGGCGAAAAAAACGGTTTTTGGATTTTCAGCCATTTCTTTCGAATAAACTATATGATGTTTATATATGAGAAGAAAGGTTTTTTTAATGCCTATCCAACGGTGGCATAACCTTGTAAAAGTTTGGCTTCGTTAAAAACTTTTTTCATGAAAATGTGTAAATTTTTGGGGGTATTTATATGAAAACATTGACCTACGATGTCCATATGAATATGAAATAATCTTTATTAAATTTAAGTCGACAAGTATTTTTGCTCTAGAGGATATTCTTATTAGTTCGGGAGTTATCGAAATTTTCCCGGAGGTCCACATTGTTTCATAAGGGGACAACGAAATTTTGAATCACTGATATGGCCGATAAGCCGAGACACCCCAACCTTATAATCGTCTCTTTTATGTATATTTAAAGTTTCATGCAAATCGGTTCATAAGGGTTGAGATACTTCCCTTGTAAGTGGAGTGTATAAAAAGAAAAATTCGAAGTAACACAATGTTTATATCCTCCAACAACAGTGTGGGGTAGAGGGACCGATTTTTTTTTAAGGTCTTACCCCCTAAATTTCTTTATTTTAATTAAAAAAAAAAAAATTTTTTTGGGATTATATCTTATGGTTGCGCTCGCGGCTTTTTTACGTTTATTTTTTTTTTAAATTTCTCCCAAAATCCCAAAATCGAGATATTTATTTAGCACTATTTTTAGAATTTGTTTGTGCCGATCATAGGTGCAACCAAAAATTGAATTTTGTCGCATAGTGTAAAAGAAAATTTTTCACCGATACCAACATTATTACGGGCTAAACAGAATTATTTTAATTTTATTGTTAAAAGCAATCTAAACTGCTTTTGTGAAGGACTTAAACGGCCACAATTTAATTAACAATAATTCAGTGGTAGGAAATTTAGAAATGGTGACTCTAACCCTGATACTTTTTATACACTACACCACACTTTGGTACAGGGTACAATGAGTTTGTGCTGATGTTTGTAACTACCCGAAATATTGGTCCTAGACCCACTTTTAAATATACTTATCGACTTGGAATCACTTTTTGAGTCGATTTAGCGAAGTCCGTTCGTCCGTCCGTCTGTCCGTCCGTCCGTCTGCCCTTCCGTCTGTCCGTCTGTCCGTCTGTCCGTCAGTCCGTCTGTCCGTCTGTCCGTCTGTCCGTCTGTCCGTCTGTCCGTCTGTCCGTCTGTCCGTCTGTCCGTCTGTCCGTCTGTCCGTCTGTCCGTCTGTCCGTCTGTCCGTCTGTCCGTCTGTCCGTCTGTCCGTCTGTCCGTCCGTCTGCCTATCTGTCCATGTAAACGGTGTTAACACGATACAGTTCGCAATTCTTAATCAATTGACTTGAATCCTGAAACCTATTGAAATTGGAAAAAATCGGTCCATATTTATACCTAGCCCCCATACAAAGGTCCTCTTTAGTTTTGGCTCAAATGACTCTAATAGCCGCATTTTATTGGTATCTTTTCGAAATTTGGCAGGTAATCATGTTTTATCCACACAAATCACCATTCCGATTTTAAAGAAATCGGACCAGTTCTTCTTGTAGCCCCCATACAAACCACCTTCCCGATTTTCACATAAATCTCTCAAATTTCATGAAAATAGAAAATATTTAATTTAAATTCTGTTTGTGTATGTTAAACGCGTACTTTAATATGCTTATCAAATCAGATTAACATCGGACCATTTTTGGACTTAGGTCCCATGTGGAAATTTCGCCCGATATTCAGTTAAAGCGATTTATTGTCAACAAAAAGAAGCCTATTCCAAGCCTATAAGAAGCCTATTTCTTACTTGTTTAATCTGATATTAAGCTTTACCGGTTACAAAGTTATGGGAGAAACTTTTTCATACAAATTTGAGCCATATTTCATATGAAAAGTTACCAAAAATTTTTGGGCACATTTTCATAGTTTTTGGGCAAAATTTCGAAAAAAAAATTGGTTAATTTTGTATTACGAAAAATTGTCCAAAAACAAAATATGAAAAATTGTCAATTTAATTTTTATTTTAAGTTTTTTCAAAATTTTACAGTGTCTAAACCAAGTCGCAATGAAACACTCACTAGAAAAATTAAATATCACAAGAACCTAAACCTACACACAGAGAAATGTTTAGTTGGAATTCCATTATGAAAACGGAATTTTGATAAATCTTATATATTTTTAGTTGTTATTGTAAATTTTTTATCACCATACCAAATAAATAACAGTAGTAATAATTAATTTTCAATCGTGACCGAATGGATGTATCAACAACTAATAATTTGGTTAATATACCCCAACTAAAAACTAATAAAGTTTTTGAAAAAAATTTAGTAAGTACAACTGTTTCTTTTAGTCTTTACTTTCCCTCTCGACCAATAATCATTTGTTTAAATTAATAAATTCCAAAAACATTAGGTAATAGTATCCACAACTGAAAATGTTGGTTAACTTAACCAAATTTTCAATAATTTTTTATTTTTGAAAAATTTTACTAAATTATAAATTTGTATTGTTATTCTTAACTAATAATTGGTCGGTAGGATTTCATTTCAATTACAAAACGCTTTACGTCAAA
This sequence comes from Pegoplata infirma, assembly GCA_963921195.1. Classification (NCBI taxonomy): domain Eukaryota; kingdom Metazoa; phylum Arthropoda; class Insecta; order Diptera; family Anthomyiidae; genus Pegoplata; species Pegoplata infirma. The sequence continues at coordinate 86,274 of CAWUER010000302.1, forward strand.
AAAAATAAAATAATAATCATTTAAAACAAAAATTTTATTGTGTTCAGAGGTTTTTTAAATTTTTAAATAAAATTCATGTAAAATTTCGTAAAAAATTTTACAAATTTTGATGGTAAGTTGATATCACTGCCGAAATGCAATCAATTTAAATAAATAAATCTTATTGTAGGTATTTTCACACGCAACTTCAATGCAGATGCTAAAGATGATATTTTACCCAGAAGTCGACAGTAAAATCGATCTTGAGGCAACTATAAAAAACTTTGGAACAGTTTCCAAGAAATCCTTAGAGTCCAAAGTGTCCAGAGATGGTAACAAATTTAAGGTTTGTAAATGCCAGAATATTGAAATTAAGAAAGTTTCATCCAAAACTATTCTCAGAATCGGAGACATTTTCTATAGGAATAATGACTTAAAATCTGAGACTTTTCTATAGGAAAAATTTTTCAGAACCTGAGACTTTTTCTCCGAATCGGAGATTTTTTATATTGGAAAAATTTCAGAATTTGAGACTTTTCCTTTATTTTCTATTAAAAAATCCTAGGATTCTGAGATATGTTTCCATAAAAAAAATTCTAGAAGTCTGAGATATTTTTTTGATTTTTTCATTGACATGTTTTCTTAAGAGATATATTTAGACTTCGAGTTATTTTTGCTTTAGAAAGTCTCGCAGATTCTGAGACAATTCTTAGATGTTAAATTTTTTCTATTAGAATTATCAGTTTTAATTTATTTTTTCTATTGTATGTATTTATTTCACTTTTTAAATTATAAAATTTTTACAATCAAATAAATCAGACAAATTGCTAGAAAAAAGTATTAAAAATTTTTATTTCAAAAGAAACAGTTTAAAAAAATATTGATTGGTACAACTATATAACGCTTTTTAAAATTCGATCACTATAACCAATGTCAATTTTATCATAAAAATATTCGGTTCTTATGATAGATATTTACCGGTAGAGACAACTGAATTGGCAGTAGAGGCAACTGAATATTGTGATAGTTGGTGCAACCGCAAAAATTCAGTTGGCAAACAATTCAGTTGCAACAACTGAATCTGTTTTCTGTGTGTAACAAACCTTAACCTAAAAAAAAGAGTTAATAAATTTTTTTTATAAACAAGACAGTGAACGCGGTGTTTTGACAAGATCTGATGGGAATCGAGCAAACAACCGATAAAAAAAGGTTAACAATTTTTTTTTAGAAACAAGACAGCGAACGCGGTGTTTTGACTAGCTCTGCTGGGAATCGAACCAACAACGGCTGCCCTTACTTCCAGATTACATTCATTAATCTGCAGCAGCCCAGTAGAAAATAAAAAGTAGTGAATTAAAAAACAGCATGAAGCTGCGATAAAAGCGGCGCAGATGAAAAATCCATCCAATTTTTTTATATTTCTTGATAATTTAAGTTATACACTTAATATTTTTACTTCAATTACTTATGCGTTTTACAAACTATATTATGAAGAGAAACGACCTGTCAAAAAACAAATAGTCTTGTCATAAAAATGTCTGTTTTCGTCTTAAAAGTTATTCTGCGTAACCGGCCTTAGGGATTACCAAATCCATGGCTTAAACCCACCCTCTCCGCAAAATAAAGTTTTTTTTTGTGTAATATGTATTTTTGGGAAAATGTGTTTTGGGTAAACCTTTTTTTAATTTTGGGTCATTTTTCATTCTTTCTTGGGCTTTTTTTCGTTAATTGTGTGCCAAGTTTCGTATTTTTCGTTTTTGGGTAATTTTTAATATATTTTGGGCGATTTTACATTTGGACGATTTTTCATAATTTTTTTGGGCGATTTTGCCTATAGGTTGTTGGAGGATATAAAAATTTTTATTTTTTCTTCCCTTCAACATTTTTATTATATTTTGCATAATAATGAGATTTGCCATTAAAAAAGAAGATGTCATTTTAAATATTTTTTTTAGATTTTTATCATATTTTTTTGATGACACCTACTCTTGCCTGGATTTACTACTGCATATTGCTAAAGTATAAACATAATAAAGATTTTAGAATATTTAAAATTGGTGTAAAACATTGTACTACAGAATTTGACATGAAGGGGAAGGTGTCTGTATGAAAAAGATTACTAATTTGTTTGAGTTACAAAATGGGATAGTTTCCTAAGCTGCTAGTTTTAAAGGCCCCAGCAAAAAAAGAAAAAAGTTCATGACTAATTATATCCCAAATATGGCGGATACAGTTGCTTTAATAATTATCTACGGGTATATTTTATGATCTAGCAGGATAACATTATATATAATGTGATACGTGAATTGGGTCTATATAATTATAACAGTTGAAGAAAGCCGGATGATATACGTCTGAAAGAAGAGTTCAAATGGTGTAAAACTGGATGACACTGGTGATGGCAAATGAAAGAGTAGGATCTCCCTAAATTTTTTTTTTATTTTACCATGTCAGATAAAAGGATGTGAATAAAGTTATTTGAAAACGTCAACAAGATATTTTGTATCCTTCAATACATTTTTGAAAGGACGTAACATACCTCTTTTTTCCTGATATTTAAAAATTATAAAATAGAAAAATTAAAGGAGATCCTTCTTTTTCATTTGTTATCACTAGTGTCATCCTAGGACAAGTACAAATATTAAAAAAGTATTTAATGTTGTATTTATTCGACCTTTAATTTTGTTATGTATATGCAATAATTGAGCTCGAGGTCTGTTATTTTAAATAATTTTTATTTTATTTCTCCAATATTTCGAAATTCATTGAATTTCATCCTCAGGGACACTTGTAAAAGTTACACAAACAAAATAAACTTTAAGCTATAGGTGGTTTAACATTGTCGTATGGTATTGCACTCTTTCAGTGCACTCTTGCAGTGCAATATCATACGACGATGTTAAAACAACTAAAGCTTAAAGTTTATTTTGTTTGTGTAATTTTTACAAGTGTCCCGGAGGAAGAATTTCGATGAGTTTCAAATAATCGGAGAAATAAAATAAAAATTATTTAAAGCAACATACCTCGAGCTCATTTATTTTATTTACATTAAAAAAATATTTTATAAAATTTAATTCTCTAAAACTTTTGCGTCTTTTTAAAAGGAAACCGGATCACGAAAAGAAAAACTGTAAATGAAGTTTTATTACATTTAGTCTTTAGTTTCAGACGTATATTATCCAGTTGCTTACCGACTTTTTTAATTTTTGTCGGACGGTGTTACAAGTGGTTTATATTCATACCAAACAACTTGATAAATGCCATCTCCTTTTAAACTTTTTCTTAACGTTCCGAATTTTCCGGGTCCTTTAGAAAGTTTTTTTCCGAGGTACGTTTCAATGCACCACCTACAGACTAAGGACTGTAGATAATCCCGGCTCTTCTTTCGGGAGTTAAAAACTAAACATTATCCCATTATTAAGTTACAATGACCTTTGCCTTAATAAATACAGCCATTTGCTAAGTTTTTCTCTACTGGGAACCATTAAAATCTATAAACACAAGCATTTTAAAGCGTGGACTTTCCTCCAGAACTACTTTATGTATATGTTAACAACATATTGTTTGAATGCTCTTGTAAAGTACATAAAGTCATACATACTACAAAATACTACTCACAGTCATTTTGTTCATCCATACGTTTTTATATATGACTATGTGCAGGTGCGGATCCAGCTGCTAGTTTAGGGGGTGGATTTTTTTTTTTTGTTCAAAAAATTGTTCAAACAGAAAAACTCAGGTCGGACGGATTTTAAAGATTGTCTCAGACTCCGAGAAATTTTTAAGTGGAAAAATGTCTCAGTTTATGAGAAATTTTCTACAGGAAAAATGTTTCAGAATCTAACACTTTTTCTATATAAAAATGCCAGAGAATCGGAGATATTTCTATAGGAAAAATGTCTCAGAATCTGAGAATTTTTCTATAACAAAAATGTCTTAGAATCTGAGACTTTTTCTATAAGAAAAATGTCTCAGAATCTGGGACTTTTCTATAAGGAAAATGTCTCAGAATCTGGGACTTTTTCTATAAGAAAAATGTCTCAGAATCTGAAACTTTTTCTATAAGATAAATGTCTCAGAATCTGAAACTTTTTCTATCAGAAAAATATCTCAGAATCTGAGACTTTTTCTATAAGAAAAATGTCTCAGAATCTGAGACTTTTTCTATAAGAAAAATGTCTCAGAATCTGAGACTTTTTCTATAAGAAAAATGTCTCAGAATCTGAGACTTTTTCTATAAGAAAAATGTCTCAGAATCTGAGACTTTTTCTATAAGAAAAATGTCTCAGAATCTGAGACTTTTTCTATAAGAAAAATGTCTCAGAATCTGAGACTTTTTCTATAAGAAAAATGTCTCAGAATCTGAGACTTTTTCTATAAGAAAAATGTCTCAGAATCTGAGACTTTTTCTATAAGAAAAATGTCTCAGAATCTGAGACTTTTTCTATAAGAAAAATGTCTCAGAATCTGAGACTTTTTCTATAAGAAAAATGTCTCAAAACCTGAGACTTTTTCTTATAGAAAAATGTCTCAGAATCTGAGACTTTTTCTATAAGAAAAATGTCTCAGAATCTGAGACTTTTTCTATAAGAAAAATGTCTCAGAATCTGAGACTTTTTCTATAAGAAAACTGTCTCAGAATCTGAGACTTTTTCTATAAGAAAAATGTCTCAGAATCTGAGACTTTTTCTATAAGAAAAATGTCTCAGAATCTGAGACTTTTTCTATAAGAAAAATGTCTCAGAATCTGAGACTTTTTCTATAAGAAAAATGTCTCAGAATCTGAGACTTTTTCTATAAGAAAAATTTCTCAGAATCTGAGACTTTTTCTATAAGAAAAATGTCTCAGAATCTGAGACTTTTTCTATAAGAAAAATGTCTCAGAATCTGAGACTTTTTCTATAAGAAAAATGTCTCAGAATCTGAGACTTTTTCTATAAGAAAAATGTCTCAGAATCTGAGACTTTTTCTATAAGAAAAATGTCTCAGAATCTGAGACTTTTTGTATAAGAAAAATGTCTCAGAATCTGAGACTTTTTCTATAAGAAAAATGTCTCAGAATCTGAGACTTTTTCTATAAGAAAAATGTCTCAGAATCTGAGACTTTTTGTATAAGAAAAATGTCTCAGAATCTGAGACTTTTTGTATAAGAAAAATGTCTCAGAATCTGAGACTTTTTCTATAAGAAAAATGTCTCAGAATCTGAGACTTTTTCTATAAGAAAAATGTCTCAGAATCTGAGACTTTTTCTATAAGAAAAATGTCTCAGAATCTGAGACTTTTTCTATAAGAAAAATGTCTCAGAATCTGAGACTTTTTCTATAAGAAAAATGTCTCAGAATCTGAGACTTTTTCTATAAGAAAAATGTCTCAGAATCTGAGACTTTTTCTATATGTCTCAGAATCTGAGACTTTTTCTATAAGAAAAATGTCTCAGAATCTGAGACTTTTTCTATAAGAAAAATGTCTCAGAATCTGAGACTTTTTCTATAAGAAAAATGTCTCAGAATCTGAGACTTTTTCTATAAGAAAAATGTCTCAGAATCTGAGACTTCTTCTATAAGAAAAATGTCTCAGAATCTGAGACTTTTTCTATAAGAAAAATGTCTCAGAATCTGAGACTTTTTCTTTAAAACAAAATGTCTCAGAATCTGAGACTTTTTCTATAAGAAAAATGCCTCAGAATCTGAGACAAAAAAAAAATCTCAGAATCTGAGACTTTTTCTATAAGAAAAATGTCTCAGAATCTGAGACTTTTTCTGGAAGAAAAATGTCTCAAAATCTGAGACTTTTTCTGGAAGAAAAATGTCTCAAAATCTGAGACTTTTTCTATTAGAAAAATGTCTCAAAATCTGAGACTTTTTCTATTAGAAAAATTTCTCAGAATCTGAGACTTTGTCTATATGAAAAATATTTCTGAGTCTAATACTTTTTCTGTAGGAAAAATGTTTTTTAAGGATCTGAAACTTTTTCTATAATAAAATTGTCGCAATCTGAGACACTTTCTATATAAAATTGTCATAAACTGACACTTTTTTTAAAAATGTAGAATCTCAGTCTGTTTTAAAAAAATATTTTAGAATCTGAAATTTCCTATTTTCCATTTCCTTGGTTCCGCCCCTGTTTAACTGCTACAAAACTGCTACATGTTGAAGTAGTAAATTTTCATATAAAAACATGATTTACACTCACGCCTTTGGCGCGCTGCTACTTAGGTTAGTGAAAAAGTTGCAATTCATAAAATTTTGTTGCTGACACAGCGCATAGTAGAAGTACAAGTAACATTAACTAACACCAACTGGTAATGTCATACACTGTCTAACCATGAAAATGGTATGACAAAAAATAATAACTTTTTTGTTAAAATTGTACCAAAAAAATAAAAAGTTACAAAAAACGCCAGTGACTTTAAAAACTTTACATACGTCTTATTACACCGTGCAACAAAAGTTTGGGCTATCGCCTAGAGCTAAAATGGTTATAACGTGAAGTTTGTTGAGTTTATCAAACAAACAAAACCGACAAAAATTGTTTGAAAAGTTTGTTAGTTAGTTTTTGTATAGCATACTTAAAGTGACGCATTTTGAGTACAAGTACACTAAAAAAGGGAAAAAGTTAAACTGAACTTGGGCGAATCCATTAACCTAGAAAGAAATCTTAAAATTCAAACAAATTGGAGAAATGCTGAAAAATTTAAAAGAATTCATGAAAACTTTGAACAAATCTGAAACAGTAAAATTATAAAAGATTCAGGAAATTTCCGAAAAAAAACGGTATTGCAACAGAATAATTTAGTTGTGTAAACATATTTCTTGTTGTGCAGTGCTACGCGAATTGTGTATGTGCAGCATTCATATTTTCTTTTCAACCATCACTTTTATAATCATCCCTATAGAAAGACAATTTTTTCATCATCATTTTCATAAAGTTTCTTTACAAACACTGGAATAAAATATTTTAAAATTAAACGAAAAACTAAGTAAATTAACTTAAAATGTTTATAATCTGTATGAAAATATGCACTGAAACATGTTTGATATTTTTTAAGAATTTCAAAGACCATAATGGGTATAATTAGTTTAATAAAAATAAACTTATTTTATGGAAGTAAGTATGTACATTTTTTTTTTTTCTCATTTTTACTTTGTCATTATATTTTAAAAACTTTAGCCCTCAAACGTTTTTGCTATTTTTCTAGAATTTCAGCCCCATAGTGTTGATCACACTATTAAAAAAAACTTATTTTATGGTACTGAATACATACAAATCCTTTTTTTCCTCATTTTAACTTTGTCATCATATTTCAAACTCACTCGCTGCTGGTAAACTCTAGCTGCTGCGTTTTTGGTGCTTTTGACTTTTTAGTTTTTTTATATAGATTTTCATTTAACACTATTATTAGTTTTATTTTGCGCATAAAACTTCAACAAATTATGCCATTAGCCAAGAAAACGTCAACGACATCAAAGACGCGTCAACAATCAAAAGACTGCAAAATTAAACTGGCTTGAATGAATGATTTTAAATGTGCATGTTTGTCATCAAACATAAGTATTTTGTCAAAGAATTAAATATGGGGAAAAGCGAACATTATTCGCGTTTATAATAAATTTATTTTTTTTTAATGGGAAGAAAATATATTTTTTTTCTAAAATATTTATTGTAAGAAAACTTTTAAATATTGTTTGTTAACGGTTTTAATGTTCCTAAATGAGTCATTCCATGTCAAACCGAACGATTTTTGGTAAAAATTGACTTTGATGATATGAATTTCTTTGAAACTTTTTTTATATACTCTACTTTTGAAAATATTTAACACGTTTTTCAGGAAAAAAATTAAAAATATTTTTTGCAAAGTTTTTTGCATTTGAAAATCGATAAAAACATGAAAAACGCTCCATCATACCAACATTTAAAACGTTCCCAGCAAAACTTAGATTACCAAATAAGGTATAAAATAAGGTATAGGATCTCTTATTTTATACATTGCAGCATTGATGATTTTAACAGGGGATGATACTCAAAGAAATGCATCCACATTATGACAAAGAATACCAGTAAGGTATAAAATAATTAATCAAATTTATAGCAAAGCATACGAGTAAGGTATAAAATATAGCATACCAGAAAATAATATACAAGGTGTTACGAGTTGTGAAAAAGTAATTTTGTATTAAATTTACTTACGTGATTGTAAGTGAGTGTAAGTAGATAAAATATGCTCGTGAGTAAGTGTGTGTCATTAGAAAATTCCTGTCGTGAGCAGATCTCTTGTTTAAACTTATGCATTTTTTTTATAAAATATTTATTTTTTATGTTATTGTAATGCATTATGCATCCAATTACAAATATAAGTCATCGATGATTTAATGTTTAGAAATAATAAATATGAAATACATGGTTTCCAATAATCATGAATTACGTAACAAATTATTAGTAAAGCATTATTTTTATAAAATAATACGTTGTGGAGCAAATGTTTAGTAAGACATCCTAAAATAATGCTACAAATCAGGTATATGCATTACCCTGTAATGTTTATATAATCACCACTTATTACCAAAGTTTTGCTTGGTTGTTAATCAAAAACTAATCAACAGATTTTAAAAAGTAATAGCTCCCCAGCAAAACTTTGGTAATGGGTAGTGATTATATAACACATTACCAGGTAATGTATATACCTTATTTGTAGCATTATCTTACCAAACATTTGTTCCACAACGTATTATTTTAAAGTAAAAAATAATGCTTTACTAATAATTTGTTACGTAATGCATAATTATTGGAAGAAATGTATTTCATATTTATTATTTCTAAACATTAAATCATGGATGTTTTATATTTGGTTACATTATGTTTTATTTCAAAGTTTGAAATAATGCATTATTTATAATTGGATGCATAATGCATTACAATAACATGAAAAATAAATATTAAAAAAAAAAATGCATAAGTTTAAACTAGAGATGGGCTCACGACAGGCATTTTCTAATGACACACACTCACTCACGAGCATATTTTATCCACTCACACTCACTTACAATCACGTGAGTAAATTCAATACAAAATTACTTTTTCACTACTCGTAACACCTTATATATTAAGTTCTGGTATGCTATATTTTATACCTTACTTGTATGCTTTGCTATAAATTTGATCAATTATTTTATACCTTACTGGTATTCTTTGTCATAATGTGGATGAATTACTTTGAGTCTCATCCCCTGTTAAAATCATCAATACTGCAATGTATAAAATAAGCAATCCTATACCTTATTTTATACCTTATTTGGTAATCTAAGTTTTGGTTGTGATGCGGAATGAAACATGCATGGAACAAAATGAAATGAATTTAGAATAAATAGGGGAATGAAGTTTAATTGACCAAGGAACGAAATGAAACGATTTTTTTTGACAAAATATTTTTGCACTAAACATCTTTTAATTCAAAATTTTTTTACTCACTAAAACTTTTTTCATTCAAACCTATTTTTTAATTTTAAATATTTTTCACTCAAAATTTGTTCACTCAATTTTTTCACTCAATATTTTGTTTGTCCATCGAAGTTTTTTTCACTTTAAGTTTCCTTATTTTTCAGGTTTTTTACCATGTAAGTGCTTGAAAATATTAAATTTTGAAACAGGGTGCATCAATTGCAATTTTCTGAAAACCTTCGTCCTCCGCAATGTTTTCTCTATGTAAATTTTATTTATCAGACAAACAGTTTAAAACTTTTCCAACTGTGCCTTGGTCAAATTTTATTAAATGGCTGTCGAAGCCAATGATATTTTGTTTACATATAAAACAAATGTATATTTTTAAAATTAACTTATCATTTTTGCGTTAACAAAACAGAAAAAAACAGACACAAAAATTGGTTATTTGCTTTTCGTTGAATAAAAAAAAAAAAGCAAATTGATTCACAAACATAAAGTTTGATAAACAATTTTACTCTTCAAAAAACAACCAGTGAAGTGTAAATTGTAAAAACATATTTTTTTATTATAAATTTTTTTCTTATAGAATTTGCTTTAACATTTAACAATGGAAAACCCTTAAAACACAATATTTCCCAACAAACATAGGTTCAAGCTTTAAAAAGAAAATTCAAAGTGGCACTTAATAACAAAATTCGCAATATTTCTTTATTGTTTTAAAGTGTCACATTTTGTGGCGCAGACAAGATAAGTTACTGTTTTAAGACGCTACTCTCCTCTTAGGACGCGAAAAATCTAGGATTTTCAAAAATTTACTAAATTCCAGACACAATATTTTCCTTTTTGCGTTTTGGAATAAACAATTTTGTTAAAAATTATTTAAGGAAAACAAACCTTTTTACAAGATTCAAATTATTCAAATTTGTCCTATTTTTTTTTAATTTTAACAAGTCTTGGGTACAAGCAATAAATTGACAACTTTTTGAAGTAAAAAAATAGGAAAAAAGCTTTCATCCAAATAAAATTTTAAATAATTTTCCAAGCTCCGCAAAAAATTCGAAAATTTTTCAATTCCCGGGCAAAAAGTTTTATTTGGCTGAAAGCTTTTTTCACAATTTTTTTCTTGCTTCAAAAAGTTGTCAATTTATTGTTTGTACCTAAGACTTGGAAAAATTTAAAAAAAAAAATTTCGGGAAAAAATAATTTGAATTTTTTTTTTCCTTTTGTTAAATAAATTGTTTGAATTTTGTGTTCTTGCTCAAATAATTAAATCATGATAATGTTTTTCTACAAACATGTATGGGGTTGCTTTGAAAAACATTTAAAACGAATTAAAATATCGATCTGGGACCGATATATTTAATTTTTTTCAAGCCATTCTGGCGGGATCCATCCTTCTGTCCGTGGAAACAAAGATGCAATCCAAACCAAAAGAGCTGTAAATTTTGCCAATATCGGATTTATCTTTTTGTGGAAATAAAGATACTATTCAAACCAAAAGAGCTTTAAATACTTTAAATAAACAAAATCAAATTTAAGACATTCTAGAGATTTTCGTGTGTCGGTCAGACTGTGGAAAACCAAAATGTCCACACCAACTGCCACGCTTCAGAAAAACATTTCGCTCATTTACTTGTATAGTGTCATAACTCAAAATATGTCGTTTTTTGGGTAAACCATACAGAATTATTTGTTATATCCTGCTTTATATTGTGTCAAAAATTCGTATTAATATCTTCTAATTTCACCGTACTAGAAGAGATAACGCCATTATAAAATTTTCTAGGTACGGGCCTTTTGCGTTATGACACTATACAAGTAAATGAGTGATATGTCCCATGAATTTCTGAATACGTTGTATTGATAGTCATATATGGAGCTTAAAAAATTGCGTTTTTGCTTTTTAAATTTTTCAATACCTGGGCTTAGGAGGCGTGGCTAAATATTGAAAAAATGGTAAAATTTGTGTCGAGTTTCTCGATTAAATATTTATCAAATTAAAAGAAATGTACCATAATATCAAAAATTAGCATTCTTGTTTACATTTTTATGGGCTAAACCGTCCGACAAAAATGAAAAAAGTCGTTAAACACGAAATTGATACTATAAGTTTGAAACTAGTTTAACACAAATATTCAACTAAATTGCTGATGCGTATGAGTGATATTTTTTTTTTTTTAAGGAATTAATGTTACTCATACGTATGCGGGAAGTCTACAGCAGTGGGTACCAACCTTTTTGGCTCGCGTACCCCTTATTTTAAATTTTATCAGCCGCGTACCCCCTAACGAGTTTTTAGTTTTCGTTAAAAAACTTAAAATATAAATATTAGAGTTATTTTTGAAATTTTTGATCTGCGGGTATTATCATTTTTTGAAGGATTTAGGGGAGATCAAAACAATGGTGGTATTTTCTTGGAAAAATATTCGCTCCTTGCATCTGAAAACACAGATTTTGAATTGATTTTTCTGCAGAGCAAAAACGGCTAAAAATATTCCAAATCTAATTTCACCAGTTGATTCTACACCAAAAATTAAAACAACGGACGTTTTTTGAACTCTTAAAACCCATCACAGGGCTGAAAAATAATGTTTTTAATTTTTTTTAAATGTTTTTTTTTTTTTTTATACGAGTGCAGATCAATAATTCCGTGACTTTTCGAATGAAACACCCTCGTATATACAATGGAAGGGCATTTTGAGCTTAACAAAATGGTACCGAAATGTCCACTCTATCACAACCCGTCTCAAAAATGCCCAAACACACATTTTTTGAGAACTTTGACATTAATTTTCTCAAAAAACATGACATCTTAGACAAATTTGGGTACCATATTCGGAATCAGTATCTAAAGGTTAATCGCAAACAAGTGGTCAGATCTCAAAATATCATCCAAAAATATCGCAAAAAATGCTCTCTAAATTGTACAAAAATACGATTTTTGTAAACTTTGACTTAAACTTTCTTAAAAACCTGACGTTATGGAAAATTTTGGAACCAGCATTGAAAGGTTAATCTAAAGCGAATGTCCAAATTACCAAAATTTTGCGTACCCCTGCGGAATGTTTCGCGTACCCCCTAGTGGTACGCGTACCATAGGTTGGTAACCGCTGGTCTACAGTATTTCAAAAATTTGTATATTGCCATAGCGTGCATTAATCAACATTTCTTTTACAATTTCTAAAAAAAAAAAAAATTGGCATAACCGAAGAAAAATATAATAACTTTAAAATCGGCAAATTACACTGTGCTGCACCAAAAATATGCAGGAGTTCTTATATAAAAATTCGAAGTGTTTGAAGTCCATAGAGAACAGAAATACTCATAGTTTTTCTCGATCACTTTGTTCAGTCCTTTTTTTTTGTTAGCAAATGTGTTGAAAAGCCGAAATTCTTTAAATAAAACTTCAAAAAGTTACAACTTTGTTTTCTTATATTAAACCCAAAAATATAAATATTAAAAATTTTAATTATATTATTGGGTTTATTTTGAAAGATATTAGTCTTACATCTTAAACAAAACAAAAAGATTAAGAATTAAGTTAAAATTACATGAGCTATTACAATTTAAGTTAACAAATTTTAATGTTCTTTAATAATACAAATTGGTTATTTATTCAACCTTTTTAAAAAAAAAATAACGTACACAAATCATTAAACATTAATGAAGAACCACTTATTTATACTTACCGAACAAAAATAAATGACTTTAAAAATTTAATGCTAATGAACGTCTTTATTGTTTATGTTGTTGTTTTTGAAACAAAGAACATAAATAGTCATTTAAAAAAACTGAACATTCAACAAATGTTTTTTCTTTTAAAAACGACAAAACGTAATACTTTTTAAAAAAACTACAAGCAGTTTATGACATAATTTGTTGAGTGTAGATTTTCCTAAGACCTTTTATTTGGTGTGAAAAATTACTAGGTTTCTTCCCATAATATAGGAAATAAACGTAATAAACTAAACAAATTACCGTTACTTTCCCCCCCCCCCCCATTTGCACCGCTAAAAAAAAAAAGATGTCCCTTTATTTTTCCTGTTCTACAAAACAAAACTAATTTCATAAATTTCGGATATTATATAGATATTCTTCTATTCAATTCTTCTTTTTCGGATTAAGCCCAAGATTTTACGTAGAAAATCAATGAAAAATGTGGGGGATCGCAATATTATTTTTTTATTTGCAAACTAGAGATATTGATGCGTATGAGTGATATTTCATATTTTATATTTTATAAGGAATTAATATTGTTCATACGCCTAGGTGTATTTTACATCAATATTTTTTGTATTTTAAATTTCAAATTTAAAATAAAACTCTTCTTAAAATAAACTTTTTTTCTGTGATTCGGGTAATCTTTTACAATTTTGAAATTATTCGAAAATGTTATAAAAATCAAAAGTGTTATCACTTAAAATAATCTTAACCTTGCATAAGGTACAATTTTTAATATATTCGGCAGTTTTAAAACGCATTGAAAACTTATTTACAGATTTTTGGGAAAAAAAATATTTCGATGGCGTGTCGAAATGGGTTAATAATGTTCAATTTTTCCCCGATTGCACCACATTGTTTAAAGAGCCTTTGATACAATAATTCCCAATTTTTTATTCACATCCGTGGAAAATTTTATAATTTTGTTTCCAAATAACGTCAGTCTAATGCACATATAACATAGTATGTTAAGCCATAAATTTTGATTAACACACAGAGAATTCAACATTTTAGCACTGGCCTTCATTTCGTACGAAAAACTCATGCAAATAAATGAAGTACTTTACATGCAAAACTACTAAATTTCAGCAAAAACTACAAAATGACAAAAATTTAAACTTTGTCAACTCAGTTAACAAAAAAAAAATGCAAATACCACTTGGTAATTAAGTGGTTGGTTCTACATTTCCACCACTCATTTGAAGAAGGTTCATTTTGGGTATATTTTAGACATGCTAAAAGACCAAGATAATGATGCAAAAATTAAAATTTTAATTGTAGTGAAGAAAAGTGTTGAGTTGAGCAGTTTTTGGTTATACTGGTGGTATAATAGCATGCAAACGTTGAATTAAAAAAAAAAATTAAGAAAAACGATTATAACAAACTGACAATGGAGCATATATCATTTCATTTACAAAAAAATATTAAGGGGACTTTTAGTGGTAGATTTTTTTTTTTATGTGAAAAACTTTGCCAAATCTATTAAAAACATCCACCAAATCATTTTAAATACAAATGAATTCAAGTGCAAAAATACTATTTTTGTGTTATTTATTCCAGATATAGATAGATTTATAGATTGATAGAAAATCTATCTATTATTTTTTCAAAATCGTCTTTTACGGAATGAAAAAACTGGGAAAGGAAATGAGATGGAAAACAGAACGAAATGGAATAGAACGGGTAACGAAATGGAATGGAATAGGGAACGCAATGGAAGGATATTTTGTTCTCTTTTTTATTTAACTCTGATATTTTTTTATTGCACTCAAACTTCATTTTTCACTCTAAATGTGATACAAAAGGAATTGAATAGAACCGGGAACGAAATGGAATGGAACACGGAATGATATGAACGGAATTATTCTTCGCCAGTTTTTTTTTACTCTTTTTTGAACTCAAGCTTCTTTTTTTCACTCAAAATTTTATCTACTTTTCACTCAAAAATTTTTTTCACTCAAAAATTTTTTTCACTTAAAAATATTTCTCACTCAATATTTGCTTTAACTCAAAATTAGTTTTTTGTCTGAAAATTGCCTTATAATTTTTTTGAAAAAAATAATTTCCACACTAATAATAAAACAAGTTTATTATGAACAAGTTTATTTGTCCACGATGACAATTCATGAATTTTTATGAAAAATTAACTTTGAATGAGTTTCATTTCAGTTTTTCATAATAATATTTGGTGGGTGTATGATATGAAAATAAAAGTTTTAAATTAATTTTTATTTAAGAATCAAGTGTTTGCTCATTTTATCATACATGGAAAATATTTGGATGCAAAAAACGTCACAAGCTACTTACAACCAAACTGTCACAGAATCTGATAGTTTATCTATACGAGAAAAGTTTCAGAATCTAAAGCATTAATTTTAGGAAATATTTTGGAGAGTCTGAAAATTTTTTATTGAAAAAGACCTTTTCTATATTAAACAATTTTTAAGAGTCTGAGACTTTTCTATAGAAAACATGCCTAAGAGTTAAAGTTTTTTTGATATGCAAAATTTCAAAGATGTTTCAGAATCTGAAATTTTATGTAAAGGAAAAATGTCTCAAAATCTGAGACTTTTTCTATAAGAAAAATGTCTCAAAATCTTAGACTTTTTCTATAAGAAAAATGTCTCAGAATCTGAGACGTTTTCTATAAGAAAAATGTGTCAGAATCTGAAACTTTCTCTATAAGAAAAATGTCTCAGAGTCCGAGACTTTTTCTATAAGAAAAGTGTCTCAGAATCTAAGACTTTTTCTATTAGAAAAATGTCTTAGAAACTGAAAATTTTTCTATAAGAAAAATGTCTCAGAATCTGAGACTTTTTCTATAAGAAAAATGTCTCAGAATCTGAGACTTTTTCTATAAGAAAAATGTCTCAGAATCTGAGACTTTTTCTATAAGAAAAATGT
Organism: Pegoplata infirma; assembly: GCA_963921195.1. Lineage (NCBI taxonomy): Eukaryota > Metazoa > Arthropoda > Insecta > Diptera > Anthomyiidae > Pegoplata > Pegoplata infirma. The sequence goes on from CAWUER010000302.1 coordinate 102,315, forward strand.
CTCAGAATCTGAGACTTTTTCTATAAGAAAAATGTCTCAGAATCTGAGACTTTTTCTATAAGAAAAATGTCTCAGAATCTGAGACTTTTTCTATAAGAAAAATGTCTCAGAATCTGAGACTTTTTCTATAAGAAAAATGTCTCAGAATCTGAGACTTTTTCTATAAGAAAAATGTTTCAGAATCTGATACTTTTCTATCGGAAAAATGTCTTTAAATCAGAGAATTTTTTCTATACCCGGCTAAAAATGTTGTATATTATCATATATGATATCATATATGAGACCATATACAGTATCATATATAGTGTCAAATATGGTCTCATATATGAACATATTCCAAAATTGGCGCTTATATAAGACACGATCATATATGATCCAATATATGTTATCATATATTGTATCATATATTGGGTCATATATTGGATCATATATTGGATCATATATTGGATCATATATGATCTTGTTTTCAATTTGTTTTACATTCTTTTTCTTATTTTTAATTATTTTTTTCATCTTAAACTATATGTAATAGATTATTATATTCACCAGAATTGCAAACGGTGTACATAAGTATAATTAAAAATAAAAAATATTTTTTTTATTCACTATGGGGTTTTTCATATATCTCAATAAAAGACTTTAGTTTGATGATTTTGATTTTTTACTTACTCCGTTTGCATTTTTGGTGACCATATAAAAATATATAATTTAACTTATAGATATTTGGTCTATTCGATTACCTTACTACAATCTACTATTTTTTACTCATTTTACTACAGCTGGAAATTTTTAATACAAAAAGTAAACAAGACTTTCTAGTTGTAGTAAAAAATAGTAAAAAATTTGGGTAATCGAATAGACCTATTAGAACACATTTTGATAGTAAAAAAATAGTAAAGGATTTAAAATATCAAGAAGCGAGCAAAGGGCTTATTAAAGGAAGGATGATTTCCTTGTTGTTTTCTTGTGTTATTGTTAAATTAGAGTTTCTTCAGACTTAGCGTTTTTGTTATGCTATAAACTTCATTTTAGCATATTTAAAGTCAAAATCTATAAAAAAAAAAGATTTAAAATATTAATAAGGTATTTCTAGAAATTTTATTGTATTAAAGGGCATGTCACAGGCTTAATTCCGTTTGGAATTGTAATAAGTGGTTTACTCGTAAAACCCAAAACGAATATTTTTTTTTTTTCGGAATGAAATCACTTCAATCACTTCATCAAAAATCAAAGTGGGATTCAATTGCATAGGAGTGGATTTATTCCGAAAAAATATTTTGTTTTACGTTTTTAGAGAAAAACTTTCAAACCACTTTGTTAAGACCACGGGATGCTTAAGACCATCGAATACTTTTTATGGAATTTCAAGTGAAAAAATATTAAAAATAATTCCACATTTCTTTTTTATTCCAGCAAAAAATAACTTGCTACTACTAAAAGAATTTTTTACTCATAATAAGCAAATGAGTACTTAAAGCTTTTATTAAAAGCAATATATTTAGTAGTATGTATATTATCTTACTGGGTTATGTTTGTTAGGATATTTGAAGGACAGGGATAAATAAACTATTAATACTTACATCATGCCGACAATATTTTCCATGTAGGTAAGGTGACAGTCTTCTTGTGATTGTTAGTAAAAACGTTGTCCTTTCCAAATCGTAACTCAACATCAAAACTGATTATACGTTCTTTTCATTTCCGACAGTAAGGGATGTCAAAAGTTTGTAGTGTTGAAATCTTAGTGATAACGTTATGGTGGTGCATATGATTTTGCCCCAAGTTGAGTGAGCTGAACGTTGCTGTAACTCGTAACTCGACCTTCAGACTGCATATATGTTTTTTCCATTTCCAATTTGCTTTTGCGACAGTAAGGGATTTCAAAATAGTTTGTAGTGTTGAAATCGTAGTGATAACGTTATGGTGGCGCATATGTTCTCTCTTCCAAGTAGAAGAGCTTTCTTCAACTCGTAACTCGGTATCAAAACTGCTTATACGATCTTTTTATTTCCAATTTGATATGGCGACATTAAGGGATTTGTAAAAAGTTTGTAATATTGAAATCGTAATGATAACATTATGGTGGTGCATATGCCCTCTCCACCATGTTGCGAAAGCTTAACGTAGCTGCGTAGTTTAATTTTCTTCAACATCAGAGAACTCAAGAATATTGTTTTTTCGACATTTTGAATACGAAAATTTCCAGTTCATCTTGTTTTGGAATAAAATGTCCACGCTTATAATGGAAAAAAATGAAAACATGATTTTAGAATTCTTTATATATATTAATGAAAACTTACCTTTTCCTACATTTTTCTATGTAAAAGTAATTTTTTAAGCAGAATATTTTGCAAGTAGGACAATAGTTGTTAAATTATTTATATGCACCGGTATTGCAGTTATGTTTATGTTTATATAAGTTAATCGATGGTAATAAAATAAAATTTTATTCGTAAAAAACTTTTTTTTGTAATTCTGATTCAAATTTGCAACATATATGGTTCCATATATGATATCATATATGGTACATAGTTTACATACGACCTCATATATGGGATCGATTTTTGCATATATGGGCACATATATGCTTGCTTATATGTCATATATGATCATATAAAGATCAATACATAGCCATATATGAACATACACATTTATTTTTAGCCGGGTAGGAAAAATGTCTCCGAATCTGAAAATTTTTCTACAAGGAAAATATCTCAAATTCCGACATAAAAAAATATCTAAAATTCTAACACTTTTTTCTGTGGAAAAAGTCTCAAATTTGAGAAGATTATTTTAAAAGAAAAATTCTAAGAGTCTTAAAAATTGTTAATAAAAAAATGATAAAAGAACCTGAGGAACTTTAATTTTTGACAAAGTTTTCTTTGGAATGTTATCGTTATCCGTCCTTTATTCGTTTTCCATGATTGCTACAATATAAATTCAAAATTATCTAGAATTTTATTTTTATATTTAAAGCTAAATAACACTTAAAATTTAATGTCTTCACGTATTTAATGAAAATCGCTTTAAATGTAATTAAACACTAGAAAATAAAAAAAAAAAGCTATAAATAAATAAAAACGAAAACTTTTTTCAAATAAAAACCAACAAAATTGTGTTAATTACCAGCAATAAAATTACAAGAATTTTTGTTGTCATTAAAAATTGAATTGAAATGTTTTCGCTTAAATATTAAATACAATGAAAAGAATTCAATTTGATTTAATTTAATTTAAAAAAAATCGAAATTTAATTACATGCATTTTAAGTATATTAGAGTAGACTGATATTGATTAAGGAACATTTGCATTTGTTTCGCATTGTTGCGGCTTTCGAGAAAACGGTTTCAAATTATCGGATTTTGATCAAACTAACAACAAGTTTAATTACAAGCTTGTCTTAAGCTTTATAAGAGGGCAAGGGAATAAAATTTTGAGAATTTTGTTTAAAAATTACTTGAACGCAACAAAACCGCCATTCGAACTGTGATATTTCCGTTTTTAATTAATCACACCCGGGATGAATTAAAGTTTTAATTTTTTTTTTGTTTTTGAAAATTTTTACCAAAAACTCTAAATTTTAATGGAAGGGTGCTGTGGTGGGGATTGTCTAATGTGTTTCAAATTAATTTTAAATAAAATTTTGTCTCTCCATGAATTACAAAAAATATTTAAATTTGTTTTACAAAATTTCTTGAACATTGGAAAAACCAGCATTTTTGGTAATTTGTTGACAAATGTCAAATGACAATATCTCGAAAACCGCTTGACCCATTTCAGAAATTTCTTGATACTCGTATTCAACAAAATTTAGGAAATAAATATAAAAATATATATAAAAAAATATACATAAAAATATGTATTTTTGAATTTTTCAAATATCCAAAATTTTGGTATAATTTTCAAAAATCCAAAAAATCCAAAATTTTGGTGAAACTTTCCAAAATACAAAATTTTGATCGAACGCCTCCACCAGTTAAAATGTTAGGATTAGGATCAAATAAAGTTTAAATGAAAGATTGCTCAAAGAATTGGCCTCAAATTTGTACCACATAATATTTAGGTCTACTAAATTTTTTACGGACACCTTGGAAAGTCGAAAGTTGAAAAAATGCCACTCTAAAGCTATTAAAATTTGAAATTGTGTTGATAGGATTAGGAAACATGATCAACTGAAAATGTCAGTTAAAATAACTACTTCGTAAGTTATTTTTTGGTCAACTACTTTTTTAGTTAAATCAACTAACAATGTTAGTTATTTTAACTGACAAAAAACAACTGACTTGTGTAGTAAAAACTACTTACATTTCCCAGCAAAAAATAATCGAGATTTTGGAAGCAGTGCATACGAGAATGCACTTGTGTAAGCGAATGATTTTTGATGTTGTTGTATTCTTATGACATTCGCTTACACAGCTGCATACCGTATGCAGGTTTGTAAGGGAGAGACTTTGTTGGCATACTAACCTGCATACCGGTTGCAGTAAAGTATGGCAGTGACTTAAAAAAATACTAAAAATATTTAAGAAAAGGCATGATTTCAATTCATATTGTTTGCGCCGATATAAGCGCTCGAAAGAAATGCTCTAAAGTGGGACATTGCGAACAAATATCATGCCATACGTAAGCAGGTTTGTAAGCAGACAACAAAAATCACTCCCTTACAAACCTGCTTATAGGCAAGCAGTATTTTTTGGTGGGTTGTAATCAAAACAACTAAAATGTAGTAAAAATAAAATAATCAATTTATAATTTTTTCAAAAAATTTTTCTGAAAAAAAAATTAAAGACCAAATTTTTCCAAGTTTTTTCTTTAAAAATTAGTGAAAAAAAAAAATTATTTTTATTTTTAGAAAAAAAACTTTGAAAATTTCTCAGAGAAAAAAAAAATAAAATTAACTACTATAACTGTTACTACATTACAGTACTTTTTTGTTAGTTATTCAAAAAAAACGACTTAAAATAACTAACAGAAATAGTTGTTTGATATTTTTCATACAAAAACAACTGACTTTGTAGTTGAAAACAACTAACTACTGTAAAATATACAAACAACTAACATTTAGTTACTTACATAATTTTCTGAGTGTACATGAGTTTTCTAACTCAAAACTGGTTTTTATAATTTCGTCTAAAACAAGTTCTACTGTAAATTAAAAAATAGTTTTACGCTTGAACATATTTATAAATTTCGATGCCATATTATTTATATTTATTTTTTTGGAAAAGGAATTTTAACTAAATTGTTTACTATAAAATAAATTAAAATAATAATTTGATTTATTTATAGACTTCTATATTTCAATATAGACAATTAAAATTAAATTAAAAAAACGTATGTATTTGAAACAATTTTTTTTATAAATTTTTTTGTTTATTAAAATGAATAATAAATTGATTTACACAAAGTATGTGTGTAAATTAGAGTGACTCAAATTATCTTTGTGGCTTCACTTCAGAATGACATAACTGAAATCAGTGAATCTTAGAAATCAGCCAATCAGTTTTTGGAGAGTATTTATTAAATTAGAAATATTTTGAAAATTAAGGGTTTATAAACAACTTTAATTTTCAAGGCACTCTTATTTCCATAAAACTTGCTTATATACTTTGTGTGAATTTAATTTAGTTTTTATCAATAAAAATTTTATAATTAAAATTTTATGATTCAAAGAGGAAAAAAACATTGTATCAATTTATTAGTAAAATATTTTGCATTTAATTTTTTTAGCCGAAAGATAATTTTTGCAATTATTTCTAAAAAGAGTTAAACACTAAAAAATAGCTTTATTTATGATATTTATGATGCTAATCGGTACTTTCTGACAAGGGAAGTCTCCCTAGTGTCACCCGTGGATCTTTATGCAATTGGTTTTATTTTGTATAGCAGAGAAAATAAAGGGACACGTATTTTTTTTAGCGGCTCAAATTCATATTTAGGTGGCAAAAAGGAGGGGGAAGACAAGGCCATTTTTCAGTTTTTTTCGTTTATCTCCTATATTATGCAAAGAAACCTAGTCGTGTTACATACCAAATGAAAGGTCTTTGGAAAACCTATCTACGTGTGCTAACAACGTGTCCAAACATGCACAACTTTTCGTCATATTGAGTAAAATACCAAAAGTTTAGGACATTTTTGATAATAAGTCGAAAAATATTAACTTCTTTGGCTCGTTGTTAGCACCACGAGATAGGTTTTTTTAATACCTTTAATCTGATACCACACATGCCAATATTAATTTTGGTCAAATAGGCGTAAATCGTAAAAAAACTGAAAAAGGACAATTTCCCACCATACAAATCGACCCCCTTAAAAATGAGTTTGGGCCACTAAAAAAAATACGTGTCGAATTAATTTTCGTTCTTAACCACATATCCAAATTTCATGAAGATCGGAGGGTGACACCAAGGTGACTACCCTTGTGAGTTTACCTTTGAGAAAAATTTTTGTTTGGCAGAAGGCGTATACTTCACACTGAAATAGATGCATTAAGTTTTTTGCACTTAATCACCCCCGTAGGCTAGTTGGTAGCGTGCTAGCCTTTCAACGTGGGGGTCGTGGGTTCGATTCCCACCAGAACCCTTGGTTTTTTTTCGCTACAACGAGACGACGGTCATTGTTACCAGTTCTCGGTTAGGTGGAATTTATTAAAAATGAGTTGTAAATAAATAGAAAGAATAAATAAAAACTATTATTATTATATATTATTATTTTTTTTTTCAAGCCACGCCCCTAAAAAGGGCTGGGCCGAAAAAGGTACAGTAGTTTTAGGTGTAGTTTTAGTTATTCACTGGGGAATTTTCCGGTTCTGCCCTTGACCAGCCAATGGGTCCGAGATTTTGTATGCAAAACTAGCATTTCGGATAATTTTAAAATGCTAATATCTCGGTAAGTAGTGCCCACACGGAACGCCATGAGATTTCTTCAGTTATTTAATTTTCAAACTTTCCAGGATCCTAAAGCCATTACTTTATAAGGTTAACTTTATAAGTCGAAAGTAAAAAAATGAAAAAGGAAAAAGAAAAAAAAAACAAGTAGAAAAGTTAAATTCTACTTGGCCGAATCTATGAATACCCTCCACAATGCCCTTTTTAAGTGATAGTAAAATTTCTAACGTGAAAAAAATAAAATTTTTGATTAGAAATATTTTATTTTGTGTAAAAAAAACTTTTTTTTAAGTAATTTAAAAAAAAAAAAATAATTTACTAAATTTTTTTCTGAGTGTAAATTTTTTTTGAGTGTAAAATTTTTTTCGAGTGTAAAATTTTTAACGAGGGTATTTTTTTAGTGTAAAAATATTTTTGGACCGATTTCGCTGGATGGCAATACTAACCTGATGAATTAATTGTCCAACATATATGCCAAACTTCAGGAGCTTCTGTAAAGTCTTTCAAAAGTTAGCGTGTTTTCAACAGACAGACAGACAGACAGACAGACAGACGGACGGACGGACATCGCTAGATCGTTTTAAAATCGATCGAGGATCATGAATATATATACTTTATGGGGTCCTAGACCAATACTTCGATGTGTTACAAACGGAATGATAAACTTATATATACCTTCTATCACTAGAGTGGAGGGTATATAAGGAATGAAGAGGATAGAAAGGAAAGGAGAGAAAAGAGAAAGTGAAAAAGAAAATCCTAGAATTGTTTGCTATGGAAAATGTCTAAGAAAATTAAAATTTTTCTGAAGGAAAAATGTCTCGGAATATTAGAATTTTTCTTTATGAAAAAATTTGAGAATTTAAAAAAAAAAATCATAGTAAGAATTCGAATTTTTCTATAGGAGAAATTTTTTTAAAGAAATTCTATGATAAATGTGTAAGATTCTTAAAGTTCTTCTAAAAAAAAAAAATGTCTGAATGTTAAAACTTTTCTTAGGAAAAAACTGAGAATTTTTCTATGGGAATAGTCTGATAATTTTTTATCGGAAAATCTTACAATTCTTCTGTACGATCAATCTGAGAATTTTTTGTATTAATATCTGAGAATTTTTTATATGAAAAAATCTGGTACTTCTTTTTTGGAAAAAATCTGAAAAGAATATGGGTAAAAGGAAAGGGAAAAAGAAAAGGAAATTATGTGATAATTTTTCTCTAAAAAAAAGTCCAAGAATATCAACATTTTTTTATTGACTCTTTCAATTTTTTATACGAAAAAAGATTTGGAATATTTAAATTTTTCTGTAGGAAAAATAAGAAAATTTTCTTTAGGAAAAATTTTAGGATTTTTCTATAGAAAAATTGTATTACGATTTGGGAAGTTTTCTTTAGGAAAAATTACACAGAATATGTGACGACTTTTTTATAGGAAAAATGTCTCGGAATCTGAGATTTTTTCTATTTAAAAATATCTCAGAATCAAAGACTTTTTTTAAGAAAAAATGTCTCAGAATCTGAGACTTTTTATTAGAAAAGCTGGACCTTTTCTATTGGACACAATTTTTGAATTCCTAGAAAAAAACCAAAGACTTTTTCGATAATAAAAATGTCTGAGAACTTGTGAGTTTAAAGAAAAAAATAAATTCTAGAGTCTGAGACTTTTTCTATATGAAAAATAACTCAGAAGCTGTGAGGTTTTCTATAGAAGAAAAGCCTCAGACTTCGGAGACATTAAGGAAAAATATGCCAAAATCTGGAAAATGTTTTAGATTATGAGATTTTTTCTATTTGAAAACTATCTCAGATCTAAGACTGAGAATTTTTCTATAGCAAAAATATCTCTGAAGCTGAATATCCTTTTCTATAAGAAAAATGTCACAGAATCTTAGACTTTTTTGCTAGAAATATTTCTAAGATTTCTAAGAGAATTTTCAATAGGAAATATGTCTCACAAAATAGTTGAAATCTTAGACTTTTTCTAAAAAAAGTGTCTCAGAAAACTATACTTTTTCCATAGAAAAATTTCTCAGATTCTAGGATATTGGCTAAAAAAAAATTAAAAAGCATTATGGTCTTTCAAGTTGTGTTTGAAAACCGGAAAATTTTCGTGTAGAAAGAAATTTATAGTTACCATGTTTTCAAAAAATGTTTTAAGATTTTTTTCAAAGATTTAAACAAAAATTAAAAATTTTGTTGAAAAACAGCATAACTAAAAGTTTACAGTTTGAAAAACAAACTTGTAATTTGAAAAATAACTTTATGCTTAAAATCTTTTTTGCATCAATAAAATACATTTTAGATGCTTAGATTGTTTATCTGAAATCAGCTGATTTGCATGCTAAATTCAGAAGATTTTTCTGCTTAAATCAGCAGATTTTTCAGCTCAATTCAGCAGACTTAACCGCTTTTTCCAGTGTTTTTAATTATCCGGGATCCCGCATAAAAAATCCCGGGAAAGCGGGAAATCCAAATACAGGAATTTCATGGGAAATCCCGGGACGGCAATTCCCCGGAAAAACCGTACTAAAATGTCAACTTCATTTGCTATTGGTTTCATCCCATTCCTATTTGGAAGTTCGATTTTGTATCACTGTGCATTTTTTTATATGTAACCACAAGGTGTAGTCTAAACATGATATTACATACAAATGAAATAATTTCCAGTTAAATGAATATGCAACTGTTTTTGATGTTTTTTTTTCAATATTTTCCATTAGCATATTAAATCTTTTAACAACATATACAGATAAATTTGTCTGTTTTTTTTTTTGGATTTAAGCTTCAACAATATTTTAACAAAGTGCTTAATAAAAAAAAAGACATTAAAAATCCTTAAATCTATAATGATTGAAACAATTGCACACAAGTTTGTTGTTGAACATAACAAATAAGAGTTGAAAAAAAAATTAATACCATAAATGCAGCCAAAACTGCAAACTTACAGTAAAATAATGGCAAATTGCAACCGAGCATAAGGTTATAATATCATTTTGATATTTTTCATTGAATTGTTAAAAACATCATCCTCATCTTTAAAACGATAAACCATTTATTCCACGAAAAATTTCATATTCAGGCAAAAAAAGAATCATCACAAACGTATATTTTTTTTTATCCAGCATAAAAATGCAAATAATCGCATTTGACCATTCATATGAAAAATTACATTTTATGAAAATTGTCTTAAAAGAATATTGAAAATGGATAAAAAAAAATAGAATAAAAATAAAATTGATAAGAAATAACAAAAAAACAACTAAGAAAATCATAGTCGGTCAATACCGACCATATGATACCCTACACCAGTGGTCCCGCAAAATGGGTATCAAGTCCAAACATGGATCTGATTGGATCTATATTTTGTTAGATCTTAAATTAGTGTAAAAAAGCACACAAACGAAATTTAATTGAAATAGGCTGTTTTTTGTTGCCAATAGACCGATTTATCGGAATATCGGACGAAATTTTTATATGGGACTGAGTCCAGAAATGGTCCAACTAAAATCAAATTTGATAGGGTTATCAAATTATATGTTTAACACCTACAAACAAAATTTTACCACAACATTTCCAATTTTCGTGAATTTTGATAGATTTATGTAAATATTCCAAATCAAATTTGAAGGAGAGTATGAATTAAAGTTAAGTTTACTTAAAATAGAATTTGTATTTGTTTTTGCTGCCTTAAAATTCTGTATATTGCAATTAGCCGAGTAAAAAAGTTTTTTATATAATTATATATAATTTGATAAAATTATATCAAATTATATATAATTATATAAAATTTTATAAAATGGTTTAATTCCCCGAGTAAAAAAGAGTTATATATAGCCGTGACAAATTAGATCCCAAATATGGTGGACACAATTGTTTCAAATATTATCTTCGGTTATCCTACAAGATCTGAACAGATAGTCTTATATATAATATGATACGTAAAATGGGTCTATCTGGTTTTATCAGTTTGATCCGGACTGATACAATATAAAATAAATTGAGACTATAAGACATAAATATATATGGTTAGATATTGCTCTACATAAAGAACATATTTTTGTATATAACAGTACATAAAGTAAATATGATTATATATAATGTTATCCAACTTATATGACGTTATAAGGAGCAATATATGATCAGTTATAATGGTTTTAAATTATATTTAATTGTATCAGTTTTCTCCAACTGATATAATTATATAGACCCAATTCACGTATAACATTATATATAAGGTTATCCCACTAGATCATAAAATATACCCGTAGATAATTATTAAAGTAATTGTATCCGCCATATTTGGGATATAATTAGTCATGAACTTTTTTTCTTTTTTTACTAGGGTCTTCAAAAAGTTGGATAAATTTGGTGGATATAATTATATAAAATTATATCTAATTCGATAAAATTTTATCAAATTTTATAAAATTTTATCAAATTATATATAATTTGATATAATTTTATATAATTATATCCACCAAATCCTGGATATAATTATATAAAAATTATCATATTAAATATTATTTTATATAATTTTATCCATGTTTTTGAAGAATTTTACCTTTTTATATAATTTTATATAATTATATATAATTTGATACAATTTTATCAAATTATATATAATTATATATAAACTTTTTTACTCGGGTATAAATATTTTCTAAATTGCATAGGTTTAAACTTTACCAACCATATGTTTCATTTAATACACCATTCTATGAACTGTAGTATATAATGGTATTAACATAACATCAAAAATAAAATTGAACATTTAGAGATTATAAGCATAGATAGAGTTCAAACAAATCCAATTTATTATGAAATTTATATAATATTATCTGCAAGAAAAACAACATCGAAGATATTATTTGCAGACATCAATGAAAACCAATAAAAAAAAATTATTGCAATTTTGCAAAGACTATAAAAACTTTAAAAGGCGTTTAAAAAGAATTGAAATAAAATAAGATATTGATTTACGTCTGTGATTGTTTATCCTTTAATGCATTAATTGTTGATTGCTTTGAAATTTTGGCCTCACAATCAACGGAAAAATTATTAAAAATTGTATTATCGCTTGTATGGCAGAATTTGAGACTTTTAGTAAAATTTCTCAGAATCATCATCATCATCATCATTATTAGCATCACAGCCCGGTGTGGGCCAAAGCTTCTTCTACGATTCGCCTCCAAGCAACACGATCTTTTGCCAATGTTTCATAGTTTTGGATTCTTAAAACATTGAGATCTTTCAGAACCCCTTCTATCCATCTTATTCTTGGCCTGCCACGTGTTCTTGTACCATGTTCATCTGCCATAAGCAGTTTTCTATTAAGGGCATCTGTTGGCATGCGGATAACATGTCCAAACCATCTCAAACGCTGCGCTTTTATGTGTCTTACTATAGTCTTATGGCCAGCTAGACCTTCAAGTTCGTCGTTCCATCTTATTCTGTAAGTGCCATCATCATTTTTTACAGGGCCAAAAATTTTTCTAAAGATTTTCCGTTCAAAGCATTGTAACAGTCTGCAGTCATTTATTTTGAGACTCCATACCTCACAGCCGTATGTTAACACTGGTCTCACAATTGTTTTATATATTCTTAATTTTGTATTTCTTGTTAGGAGTTTAGATTTGAAGAGCTTGCTGTGGGCATAAAAACATCTATAGGCAGAGGTGATTCGTTCTTTTATGGCGTATGAAGAATCCTCAGTGCTGGAAAAGGTAACACCTAGGTATTTAAATTGGTTTACACGTTCAAAACAGTATTCTCCTATACAAAGATTGTTGACGTTTCTGCTGCTTTTAGATTTGATAAAATATTTTGTCTTATCAACATTAACGTAAAGTCCAATGTTACTAGTAAGCTCGTTTAGTCGCAAAAAAGTTTCTGTAAGCCTTCTTGGATCGCGTGCAACAATGGCAATGTCATCAGCATATGCACAAATTTGTGTTGATTTTTGGAATATTGTTCCTCCTTGACCAACTTCTCTTATTGCGAAGTGTAACATTAAATTAAATATAAGTGTTGAGAGAGCATCACCTTGTTTCACTCCTGATTTTATTTCAAATTCATTCGAGAGTTTACCTTGAATTAAAATTTTCGCTTTTGTTTGTTCTAATGTTGCAGATATTAGTCTTATTAGCTTTGCCGGAATCCCTAATCTAAAAAATACATCATTTATCCGCTCTCTTTTCACGGAGTCAAACGCCTGCTTGAAATCAATAAAAAGACAATACACATCATGTCCACGTTCTTGACACTTCTCAAATATCTGACTCAATGCAAAACACTGGTCAGTCGTAGATTTGCCCTTTCGGAAACCACATTGATAATCACCTATTATCTCCTCAGCGACAACGTTCAGTCGTTCATATAGAACATTTGTAAATATTTTATACGCAACGTTTAATAAAGAAATTCCCCTGTAATTAGTGCAGTTTCTTCTCAGAATCTGAAAATTTTTATTGGAAAAATGTCTCAGAATCAGCAATGACAAACTGATGTTAAACAAGTAAGAGTGTTAAATTCGGCTATACCGAATCGTTTATACCCTCCAAAATGTAAAAAAAAAAAATAATTGTCAGGGGCGTTTGTTTTTGGGTGGGTGATGGGGGTCAGTGGGGGACGTTGAGAGCACCTTCCCATCCCGATAAATATAACAAATGTTTCATTTATTTAACAAAAATACAAAAAACATGTAAAAAAGTGTATTTTTTCTGAGGTTGGTTCAGTTCTTCAAGAGGGAACTTTTTCCCCATGAGCTGATTTTGCCCATTTACGAACTTTGCCTAGGACCATAGG
>CAWUER010000302.1:116200-126200 GCA_963921195.1 Pegoplata infirma
CCCCAAAATTTCTGCATAGGATTGTAGGGCTCTGCTAATAATATGCATTTATGCAAAAAAACGTGTTTGCGAAAAAGTGGTCTATTCGTCCTTATTCGCATGAACTATTCAATTGTTTATTACTAAATTCAACAATTTGTAGAAATTTATATAATATTTTTTTTTTTGTAACATTTAAGTGCAGGACTTTTAAAGCTACTTATTTAGTACCTACAGTAAAACTTTAATGTACATACAAAAAAAATCCTCTTTAACAACTCAACAACTATCTTATTGTTTTATAAATAAAAATATTTATGTTCAAAAGTACTGCTAGAAACAAAAATTTATAAAGCAAAATAAAAATATATTTTGGGCAGCAAGTATTCTTTATAATAAAATTCAAAAGTTGTAGTTGTTCAAGTTAATTGTTTATAAAAATCCACTTTTCTATGAAAAACTACCATAACAAATTAAGCATCTTGAAAGTTATTATAACAAGAAAAAAACTTTACACAAAAATACAAGAGAAAGAGTATCATCTTAGGAATTTTAATACAAAAAAAAAAACATATTTTTGTATCACTCTACAACAGAAAAAAATTTAGTTTAATTTGAGGCACATATAAGACATTTAAAAGGAAATGTACGGTTAAAAAACATATTTAACTATATGCAGAAAAAAGCAAGAGTTGGAACATGGGCATCTATTACCTTAAGTTGAAGGAATAGTAGCAATTAAAGTTAAAAAATATTTATAGAAATAGGTTTTTGGAAATTGTTGATAATGAAAATCAGTTTTCGCTATTTTTGGTCTAATTCCGTTAGATTTTCGTAAATTAGATAAAAAATTCTGTTATTTAACAAAAAATTTACGTCAAAAAAATCTCGTTTATTTTACGAAAATTTTTCGTAGAATACAAAACAATCTCGTTTAATTTACGAAAGATTTTCGTATTAAAAACTGTGTGGTGCAAAACAATGAAATTATTCTTACATTCTACACAGAAAATAAATAATAAAAAAATTGAGTAAATTTTTAATGCTATTGAGTAAAAAATTACTCATTTTGCACCAGTAAACGATTTAATAGTACATATTGAGTAAATTTTTAATAAAAAATTATTAAATGCTTACTAAAAAATTTTAGTAAATTTTTAATGGACACAATTAAAAATTTTTCGATTTTTTTAAGTAACGTTTTAATTGTGTCAAGTAAAAATTCAAAACACGAAGAGAATAAAAAAACTAATAAAAAAATTATTAAATTTTGTATTAAATTATTTACTATTTTTTTTTTTTAATTTTTGAGTAAATTTTTAATTGCGTTAATTAAAAAAAATACTCAAATCTTATTTAAAAATTTAAACAAGTGATTACTCAAATTGTTTTTCTCAATATTTTTTTCTGTGTATAAACGTTTGCATAGAAATAAGGCAAAAAAAGGAAACGGTAATCCGAAATATCGATCCCAGATCCCTTTTTAAGTATATAAACATTGTATACACGACATAGGCGAATTAGCAATATATTTTGCTGAATTTTAAAACCTAAACCCTCTTTGGTCCAAGGACAAATTCGGTCCGTGTTTAGATCTGATTATAATCAAAAATATTTTTGGAAATTTTTGATGATGACAAAAGATTTTGATATTTTTAACTCAGCGACCGTTAGTCACGAAAAATATTGCAAATTAAGTTTAAAGAAAAAAAAAATATTAAAACCGGATTTTTTAAATTTTTGGTTATGATCACCATATTTCGCTGTTTTGACTTTTCGATCTTTATGGAAATAGTTATAATTTCTGTTGTAATTTCTGTTTTAAAACAATAAAAATATTATTGTTTTAAATTTTTAAGGTCGTAAGATTTCTATTTTTGGCTCTACGATCGTTATTTAAGAAAATAATAGCAAAAAATAAAATAATAAAAAAATATGTTAAACAAGTGGATTTGCGAAACTTTTTGGTGATGATCATCAGAATTCATTGTTTTATCTCCACGAATATTAGTTAAGGAAAAAGTATTGGAAAAAAGATATTTTAGAATTAAAAAAAAAAAGATAAAAAACAGATTTTTGAAAATTTTTGAGAGATCACCAGGTTTTGCTTTTTTTGTTTACGACTGTTTATTAAGAAAAACATCGCAATTTAAGTATTAAAAAAATGTTGATGATTTCACTATCTTAGCTTTAATCAATATTTAGTAACGGAATTAAAAGCTGTTTAAGTTTTTAAGGAAAAAATTATTTTAATGATGATGAACAGATTTCGCTGTAGTGGCTACGACCGCTAATAAAGGAAACAAATTAAAGTTTAGTTTTCTTTTTGTTTAACTCAGATTGAGATTGGATAAATTGAACCACCATCGGCTGATTGCCTATGCTATTTAAAATGGAACCAGTCAGCTTATTAAATTTCGCTTTGACTTATGCAGCCCGAATTTTTAATTTAATTTTTTGATCTGTTTAAATTTGATTGCGAAAGTCAAAAAGAATGTTTTTTAGTATTTTAGTTTTAAAACGCCGAAAAGTTTACGGATCAAATTTACTATTAGCTTAACTTAAAGGTATTTATAATGGCTTTCATAGCTTCACGAGTCGCATACTTCTTTTGTTGAAAAAATTGAGTTGATTTATGGCAGTATTGATTTTTTGAATAGCTATAATTGTATCAATTAATCGCAAAATAATGCTACGAAAGTCAATTTGTGTATTCAATAAGAAGGGACAAATTTGTGATACAAAGGTTCACTTTAAATGCACTTTTAAACTGCATTTTTCAATTAAGTTTTTTTAATAAAGAAATTCAAAGAAATTAATATTACAACCAATTTAAGACAAAAGTCACCTGAATCCGTTTACTTTCGACCCTTTTACAGCCAAAAAACAAAAAAAAATCAAATTTTTTGACTTTCACAATAAGTGGAATTAAAAAAATGAGCTTAAAAATCGGGTTGCATAAGTCGATGAAAAATTTAATAAGCTACAAGTAGCAAAAATCAAAATTAAAATCGGTTAAGAATTGAGAATTGAATCATAGTCTCCCTGTTTCATAGTCTACCACGCTACCAACTAACCCCTTGAAAATAATTGCTATTTAAGAAGAGAAGGGATCATTAGTTTATGTTTTTAAAAAATTAATTAAAAATAAGTTTTTGGAAATTTTTGATGATGATCACCAAATTTCGCTATTTTCGCTTTACGCCCGTTAGTTAAAAAAATAATTTCTACTTAGGATTAAAAGAATATGTTAAAAAATAGATTTCTGGAAATTTTTGATGATGTTCGCCAGATATTACTAATTTGACTCTACGACTATTAGATATGAAAAAAATTGCTATTTTAGAATTTCAAAAACTTTCCGTTTGAAAATAAAATACATATTTGTGAAGTTTTTAATAATGATCACCAAATTTTGCTAGTTTAGTTAAGGAAGTAATTGCAATATAAGTGTTAAAAAAATATTATAAATTAGATTTTTGGAAATTTTTAATGATGATCACCAGTTTTTGACGCTACGACTGTTAGTTAAAGAAGTAATTGCAATATAAATATTTTTTTTTTTTTTTTAACATTTAAATAAAGATTTTTGGAAGTTGTTAATGAAATTTTGGAAATTTTTTAGATTACGCTAATTTTATCTCAACGACCGTTAGTTAAGATTAATTGCAATTAAAGTTTTTCGCAAAAAAAAAAAATAATTAAAAATGGATTTTTAGAAATTTTGGTGATGATAACCATATCCCGCTATTTTAGGTCTACGACAGTTAGTTAAGGTAATAGTTGCAATTTTTGTTTGAAAACAAGCAAAAATTTTTTTTTTAAGTTTAAGAGAGATTTCGCCAGATTTCGCTTTCTAGCTAAATCTACGACCGACCATTAGTTAAGAAAATCATTGCAAATTAATTTAAAAAAAAATATTAGGTAAACAAATAGATTTGCGAAACTTTTTAGAGATAATCAACAGATTTTACTGTTTTAGGAAAAATATTGAAAAATATTTTTTTGAGAATTTAAGAAAAAAATAAGTTTTTGCACCTGGTAGCACTGACAAAACGCGCTTAAGGTGCAGTGAATTCATGTGTCTTTTTGGTGCTAATTGGAGCATTATTTCGTATCATTATTATCAACAAAAAATTTAATATTAAAAGTTTATATTAAAAGTTAAAAAATTACTGCATCCTAAAGAGTTTTTAAGTATCCTAAAGAGCGCTTTTTGGCTGTGCTGCCAAAATTTTGATATATTTTTGATGGGTGATCACCAAATTTTATTCTATGTCCGTTAGTTAAATAAAAATGTTTGAAATTTAAGAAAAACTAGCTGGCCCGGTCCGCGTTGCTGGCCCAAATAAAAGATCAGTGTTATATTTCGTCTCGCTTCAAATATATATCCCTGCAAAAAATGTAATGAATTTCTTTGCTTAGAAAAATTGTGGGCGTGGTTTTAAAGACCCGATTAGGCCGATAATTGTCTTCAAATTATATTTTAGGAACTAAAAAAAAGTTACCATGGCCTCTGTTCTGTCTTTCACAACTTTTCAATTCACATGAAAATTTCCGAATCACATGAAATCAAGTTTAGTGTTTTGTTGATCACGTTTTCATTCAAAGTTGAAATCGAATAATTAAAATTTAAAAATTATAAGGAAAAAAAGTGCATTCGTTTTACTTTCACAAAATTTTATTTATGTGAAACAAAACGAAAATGAAATTCGGATGTAAAATCTAGAACACCTAAAAAATTCGGAAATTTTAATTTTCACATTTTTATGTGAATTACTTTTTTTGGAACAGCGGCCCATGTCTTTGACTTTGCGAACAGTAAATTTAAAACTTCTTAAATTACGAATATCCTTCGCTCTTAACTTTTTGAAAAATGTGGGTTTTGAAGTGGGGGAGGACAATAATATTTTCCTTAAAATCCTTACTTGGAAAAAAGTGGGACTGGATAATTTTTCTTTCCGTAAAATCTTTAGTTGTACTATCAAGACGTCAACAAATACTACCAATAGCCAAATCGGCCAGAAATAAAAGTGGGCGTGAAAAAATTTTATTTCCTTTTAAACCTAATCACAATGGACCTCAGAGTCTACGTGTGTTGACGTAAAACGTCAGTAGCCACTTACAACCTAAACCTAAGTTGGACTATGACGACCATTGAAAAAAAAAGTTTAGTCAAATCGATCCAGCCGTTCTCTGGTTTTAGATTTTAGAAGGAGGCGTGATTAATTTGTTTTCCAAATAAACCTAAGACGTTCATTAAAAAAAAATCAGACGAATATTTAAATAAAATATAATTTAAATCAGTCTTCGTACCGTAAAAACCTTATTTGAATTTAACCAACTCGATCCATCCATTCAAAAGTGGGCGTTGAAATGGAAAAATGTTCTTTCCGAAAAACCTTAGTTGGACTATGACGAACATTAAAAACAAAATTAGACAAATTGATCCAGCCATTCCATGATTTAAGATATATATATAGGGAAAAAAATGAGCGTAAAAGTAGGCGTGGACAATTTTTCTTTCCTTAAAAACCTTTTGCGGACTATAACTAAATCGGTCTAGCCGTTGTAGTTATTTCGATAAACAGAAAAAAGTGGGCGTGGGAAATTTTACTATCCGTAAAATCCTTAGTTGAATTATGACGAACATTTGTAACAAAAATTTGGCAAAGTGGGCGTGGTCCAACGGCGTATGCAGGACTGTTTTTTCAGGGCCCAACAACAACAACAAATTTTTTTTCGTGAGACTTGTATTTTCCAATACATATAAGTAAAATAAATGTTTTTTTGTTGTTGTTGTTGCCCCCCCCCCCCTCTGTATACGCCGATGGCTTGGTCTATTTCTTTTTCGTAAAAACCAAAGTTGGAATATGATGAATTATTAAATTGAAAAAATTGGCGCAAAAGTGGGCGTGGTCGATTTTTCTTTCAGTAAAAACTTAAATTGGATTACTACGAACATTTAAATAAAAAATTACCCAAATCGGTGCAGCCGTTTTCCAATTTTAAATAAATCGAAAAAATGGGCGTAAAAGTGGGGGGTGGTCAATTTTTCATTACATAAAAACCTAAGTTGGACTATGACGAACATTTAAAAAAAAAAATCGTCCAAATCGGTCCAGCCGTTCTCAACTGATGCTGTTACCAACGAACGACAATTGATTTTTATTTATATAGATTATTACAAAATACATAGAGGTTTGGAAATTTTTTTAAGATAATCATAGTTAAGGAAATAATTACAATTTAAGTTTTTTATAAAAAAAATGTTATAAACAGAATTTGTTAAATTTCGCTATATTTCGTTAGTTGCAATATCCGTTTAAAAATAAAATATTTTTTAATTTTTGATGATGATCACAAGATTTTTCAATTTTAATTAGGGCATAATTGCAAAAAAGATTTCGCTTTTTTAGTAATACGACAGTTAGTAGGGAAATAATTCAAAACAAATAAATTTAATCAAAAAAATTGGATATTTTCATTATGATCACCAGTAGTGCGATTCAGTAACTTTTTTAACGAAATTATCGATATCGTTAACTAATGAGCATTGTCGGATGTCTTAACCAATATGTGATTCTATAAATTTTTCACTTAACGACAAGAATTAACGACAAAAATTGTTAATTTGAAATTTGTTTATTTTGAAATTGTATTGAGAACCGAAAAATTTCGTTAACTTTTACTTCCAAAAATTTTTTGTTGATAAGTTAACGATTTTCATTAACGACAAAATTCGGTAGAAAAATGTTATAGAATCGGTTTTAAAGACAATTGTCGACAATTAACGATTTTTGACAATATAACTACCGATTTTTGTTGTTAAAAAGTTAGTGAAGTGCGCTACAGATTTCGCTATTTTGATTCTAAGACCTTTATTTGTAAAAATAATGGAAAGTTATGTTTAAAAAAAATATTAAAACAATTGTTTGGAAATTTTTGATAATCACCAGAATTCGATATTTTAAATCTGTAACCTTTAGTTAAGGAAATAAAACATTAAACAACCTTAACATAATTCCAAGTCGGGTCAACGAGACATTTGTTATAAAATACCTCATATATAAGCTAGCAAGAGGAATTTGAAATTTATTTCAACCTTCTTCGGTGCTTTGTTTTTTAATAAAAAAATACTTTTGTTTGAAATTTGTTTTTCGTTTGTCTAAATTAGTGCCTACGGTCAGTACCGTAGTACCGGGAATACCGGTATTCCCGGTTCTCGGTATTACCGGGAAATGATACCGGTTTCCCGGTTCTTAATTCATTCCCGGTATTCCCGGGAATACCGGCATTCCCGGTTCTGACGGTATTCCCGAGACTACCGGTATGTACATTTTGTAAAATTTTGTACAATTAAAATTTTTTCTTTGCTTTCACCAAAAAAAATACAAAACATACCATTTCCATTTTATTTTTTTAATTTAAGAAAAAATAGTTACATGATTTTTAAAAAAAATTACAAACACAACTAAATATTAATGAAATACTGATTAAATAGTGTAATTTAAATATTTTATGGTATAGTATTTTTTTGGTTTTTGAGAACCGGTACCAGGATCAGAACCGGGAATACCGGTATTCCCGGGAATATATCCAGAACCGGGAAACCGGTTCCAGAACCGGGAATACCGGTATTACCGGGAATACCGAGAACCGGGAAATGGGGGGCACTAGTCTAAATAAAAGGCTTTTCGCTATGGTGTAGCGTACATTCTAGTCGTTTTTCTATAGTTTAACATAAATTGAAGTTTCAATAGAATTTTGTTGTTTAACGTTTATATGTTGGTGGTCTGAAAATAAATTTCATGTTGTAACCGTTTTTTCTGTTTTTTTTTCTTTTAACGTTTATCATTAATTTTTGTTGTAGCTCTCTCATACTTACTGTTTTGTTCTTACCACAAAATGTTGAAAATCATTGTGTTGTTTGACTTTTGTGCAACAAAAGATTAATGATGGCAAAAATTGTTGCACAACAGAAAAATGAAGTACTAACAGAAATGAAAAAAAAGAATACCTGAGTAAAAAAGTTTATATATAATTATACATATTACATATTTGATACAATTATATATAATTTGATAAAATTATATATAATTTGATAAAATTATATATAATTTGATAAAATTATATATAATTTTTCCGAATTTTTTTTTTATGTTATATTTTAAAAAATTATATAAAATTTTATCAAATCAGATATAATTAAATATAATTTTACAAAATTTAATATCAAAAAAATTTGGATAAAATTAATATAATTTTATCAAATTATGTCTACCCGGTTAGAAATCATCACATGTGAACACGTATGAACACATATGATCACCCATATATGTGCATGGACGAAAATTGAGGTAATATGTAGACATATGATCACACATGTTCATATATGTTCGCATACATTTTTTTATACATATAATTTTATATTTTTTTTGCATCGGTTATGCCATAAAAAACAATATCCTTTGTTAAAAATAGTTTATTGTTTAATAAAATTAATTTTAAAAAGCTAAACTACAAGATAACATTAACACGACGCATTTTAAGTTTCATACATACAAAAAATTGGTAAAATATATTAAAATTTAGCCTATCTTACACATCCTGTCAAGGTCAGATTTGAAAATTTTCTTAGTTAAAACTTAAGCAGTTCTATAAATTTTTTGAGGTTTTCATTGGGGACGCTTCTCTTGTTCAGATGTTGAATTCTTGACCTGGTTACGGTCTTCTTCCAATAAGAAATTGAAATAAGCAAATCTGTAAATAAGATAGATAGTTATTAGAAGATTTATTTTTATTTTATTAATATTTATATTACCTTTTTTTCTGCAAATTGTGTATAAAAAACAATATTATTTTGCTTGAAATTTATTAAATATGTGACAATTTATTTTTATTTTTTTGAAGTTTTCATAATTTTGGAAAAAAATAAAAGTTTGACAACAGATGCAAATAAAAAAAAAGACAAACAGTAGGAAACAATTTTAAATAAAAAACTTTCATTTATTTTATTAATGTTTGTTATCAAAAAGCAATTCTAGAAAAAGTATTAAGAGGTTTCTAACAATAAAAATTCCTGATTTTTTAAATTTAACACACACTTCTGAAAAATTCTTTTGCAATTTTTTTCCCAAAATAGACTTTTTGGTAATTTGCGAGAATAAATGATTTTTAATGACTTCTGTGAGATAGGTTAGGTTTGGAGTGGCTTTTAACGGTTCATGTCAGTACTCAAACCCTTTAACTCCCGATGTGAAGTAGATGATTTAATTGTTTATTGTTCGTCCTTTTATGTTGTTTTGAATAAAACCCACACAAAAATATTGGTGGCCAAGGGCCTTGCATATACCAGTGAACGTTCTTATCTTTACCAGAGTTTTTTAAATTATTAATAACAAATAGGAGGATGTAAGCACATGCCTTCATATATGAGTCCAAACAATACCATATATTTGCTCTCTGCAAGAATGTATGATTCCATGTATGATATCATATGTTCATATGTGCTCATATGTGGTTCGTATATGTTCACATGTGAATCCATATGTGTACATATGTGATGATTTTTACCTGGGTATTGATATGTTATTCGATAAAATTTTATAAAATTTTTCATTGTTATATAATTATATATATTTTTATCAAATTATATAAAATTTTATCTAATTTTTTGAAAACTGCAACTTTTATATATAATCTTATATAATTTTATCAAATTATGTATAACTATATATAAACTTTTTTACTCCGGTATATATAAACAAAACCATTAACAAAATGCTAGTGTAAAGTTGTAAACGCCCTTTATGTGTAAAAAAAAAGAAATCATGCTGTGAATATTTGTTGTTTATTTTTTTTTTATTTTTTTTATTATTAAGAAAGTTTATGAGTTTACTATCCAATGGTCAATA
Source organism: Pegoplata infirma (assembly GCA_963921195.1). NCBI lineage: Eukaryota > Metazoa > Arthropoda > Insecta > Diptera > Anthomyiidae > Pegoplata > Pegoplata infirma. Next base: position 126,097 of record CAWUER010000302.1, read on the forward strand.
TATACAATTCTCTGATATTCGACAATATAAATTAAGTTAAAGGATTTTTAGTATTCATTTTTCACTGAAAAAAAAAAAAAAGAATTGGTTAAAGGTTTTCCCAA